>JBAKBP010004242.1:0-139082 GCA_037953745.1 Lithodes maja
ATACATAATGTAAAATAAGGGTTGTACTAGTGATATAATGTTACAGGGACACTTGAAATTACAGTGTAATCGTCACAGCGGAATTGATAAGATGTGTTCCTTCCTATAATATGATGGGCAATCATATTTAGGTGACCTCTAAGATCTGGAAATGTTCATGAATGGTTCCTGAACAACTCAACCAGTAGACTATAATAATAATAATAATAATAGTTCTTAAAGCTAGCGCATGCTAAGCTAGCTAAGGATAGCTCAATAAGGCCGATTAGGCGTATTTCCATTGGGGTCCTGTACTACTACCCCATCCCTTTGCTCATGAGGGATGGTAACGACTCGGTGCTTGTGAAAAATCTTTAATGCGCCGAGCGTGGGCGCGAACCCGGGCCTTCTGGGTGGAAGTCCGAGACGCTAGTCACTACACCAAGCGAGCCGATCATGTCAACCAGTAGATCTCAACCAGTGTCAAAATCAACCATAATGAGGTAAACTAGTGCCACTATAAAGTACTAACCTAACCTAACATAGTCCAAACTGTCAAGAGTTACATGGACTAATAGCTCGACACAAATGTCCGTCTGTCTGTGTTTTTTCGACAATAATACATGTTCGTCTATTTTTGCCATACCCTCTCCTTGATTGTTGATTGATTGATTGATAACCTTTTGTTATCCTTCTCTAGCTTGCCTGGTGAGGATCAGTACATTGGTTGCTACTTTTTTTTTTTTTTTTTTTTTTTTAATACAGTGTAACATAGTTTAACAATATTGGTTGAGTTGGCACTGAATGGAAGGTACTGGATGTAATGGTCTACTGGTTGAGTTATCCGGCCACTCTTATACTTTATATTACATAAAGCATTTGGTTATAGTTATATTTCCCGAGGTGTGATCAAAACCTAAATTTACTCGTGTCACATGGGACGAGATGAAGATTAGAACACAGCAACTATGCAGATGCAACATAATTATATTATTTCTCCCCCTACTGCTATACGGGTTAAATACTATTATTTGTGTGGAATATAACTCAGTGAGGGAGATATTGGACATGGTACTGTACCACTGTACTGAATGATGGACAGAAAGAGAGAGAGAAAGGAAGAGAGAGAGAGAGAGAGAGGTGGGGGGATGGCAGGCTACCTGGAAGTACGATGATATTTAATGCCATACGGTGTATTATAAATACACTTTCATTGAAAGGAAATACATATATATTCCGTACCGTTTGTAACAGTATAATCGCAATATTCATCTATTACCTTATCTCAAATCTTATCTACTTAAGAACTACATTCACATTTCAGGAAAAGATAGAGCTTCTGAAAAGAAAGTTTAGCTATTGATCATATTACATTTCAAATGGCATTTCCAACTAAGGATACTTGAGGTAGATTCTAGCTTATAATAAACACACACGTTGTAAACCAAGCCCGCCCCCGCCACCCAAGTCACTTCCAACCCTGAGTTCAAGTGGTAGAATTGGGTCAATAGTCGCTGTAGAAGAGTTGCAGCTGTTGATCGCAGGTCTTTTGGGTTGAATGTCACTTTCCATTCATAGCCGAATTGGGCTGAATGGCTGTTTTAGTCCATGGTCATATTGGGTTGAACAGACATGTTGGGTCGATTTGTGTGGAGTAAACAATTTGAGTTGTGGTCGATTTTGGTTGAGTTAGCAATTTGAGTTGGTTGGGAAATTTGGGTTGAGAAGTAGAATTATCTTAAACTGCTGATTTGAGCAAGGACCGAGGACAGCCATGAACGTAAAATTATGTAGATCCAACCAGAAATAAAAATTCGATTTATGAGCGTTCCGTGAGTTCTAAAACTACAATTTTAAAGGTTTTCTATGCAAACGCTTGTAGCATACGCAATAAATTTTTAGATTTAGAGGAACTAGTCTTTATAGGAAATTATGACGTAATTCGCATAACAGAATCTTAGCTCAATACAGAAGACAGAGACTTTTTAGCAGAGTATTCACTTCCCGGTTATGTAATGTTTGAGAAATGCCAAATTAATAAAAATGGAGGTGGCGTTTTATTTTTTATCTAAGAAAATCTTAACCCGATCCACTTATCAAAAACCCCAAATTGTGAACATAGAAACATCCTTTGTGCTAATAAATATCAATAAAGTTACAAAAATAATACTTGCATTAATATACAGACCTTCAGCTCAATCAGTGCAAACTGACCGACAAATTTATCTGTGACTAAGTGGGGCGATACTCTTACTTCATACTCCGGACATGACTAGTATGCGAACTTGCAAGAGAGTTCTCTCTATCAATTTGTTCGATCGCCGACCCGGCGTAATAACATTCTTGACCTTGTACTTGCAACAAAAGAATAAGTAATAGAGAATTTGAATGTTGGTGATGCATTCAGTAATAGTGACTATCGTACGATCACTTTCCATTTAAAATGCAATAGTAATGAACTCAATACCAGCAAAGAGAAGGTCCCAAATTTAAAGAGAGCAAACTTCCGTAAACTCAGAGCAATACTTCAGGAAATCAACGGGAGTTCTATCATTAAAAATTAAATTGTTCACCTTCACTTATTCGAATGCAGTACATGAGTGTACAGCTGTACACCATTAAAAAAACGAAGGTCAGTAAATAATTATAGGCCTAAGTGGTGAAATGAAGACATTGCGAATTGTTGGCTTGCTAAAAAGAATGCTCATGATAAATGAAATATCTCTGATACCCATTAAAAAAAAGTGATAATTGTAGATCTATGAGGCAAAGCCAAAAAGTTGATCAAACAAAGTCAAAACACACTAGAATTACATGTTGCAAATCAAAGTAAAACAAACCCGAAAGAACTGTATAGTTATATCAGGAAGAAGAAACTAGTGACTTCCACGATTGGACCGTTAGGCGATGAGAAAGGAGATTACACTAAAGATGAAGCAACAATTAGTAACGCTCTCAAAACCTTTGCATCAGTTTTTACAACAGAAGACCTTAATAATATCCCTACAACATCGCCGGTTCAAATAGATAATTATGACGTTCTAAGGCCTAAGTCTAAGCAGTATTAGCATTACAGAGAGAGAAGTTTTGAAATATTTTGATAAACTCAAGGTAAATAAATCGCCTGGACCTGATACGATCTCGCCTAGAGTATGAGCTCTCCAAACCACTGACATTGCTCTTTAATAAATCCTTACAATCTGGGACTACATCAGTGGAAACTCGCCAATATAACATCGATATTAAAAAAGGCAGCAAATCCTTACCTAGTAACTATTGTCCAATTAACTTAACTTCTGTTGTGTGTAAAATGCTAGAAGCACTTATAGCTCGTAAATCACTAAAAGGAAAACAACAAACTTAAAGATACTCAACATGGTTTTCGTAATAAATGCTCCTGCTTAACAAACCTCTTAGACTTCATCCACGATATCTTCAACCTAGATAATGACAGTAAAGCTGTGGGTATTATATACCTTGATTTTCAAAAGGCCTTTGACAAAGTTCCCCACAAACGTTTATTGACAAAACTAAAAGTGCATGGAATACAAGACGGTTTGTTCAAATGGATAAATGGATAGAAAATTGGCTCAGTGACAAAAAGCAAAGAGTAGTCATAAACGGTAAAGCATCCATATGGATCAATGTAAGTTGCGGGGTACCCCAGGGATCGGTAATGGGGCCAGTTCTCTTCCTAGTTTACATTAATGACATAGATGAGGGTCTCACATGTACAATCTCAAAGTGTGCTGATGAAACAAAAATTGCAAATAATGTACTCTGAAATGAACATGTTGGAGATATGCAACGTAATCTAGATAAGTTGTCACACTGGGCTCAAATTTGGCAAATGTGTTTCAATGCGGATAAAGTAAAGTACTCCATATTGGAAACCGAAATGAGAAAGCAAACTATTCAATGAATGGCACCCAGCTTAAGAATGTAGACAAAGAAACTGATTTGGGAGTAACACTATCGAGTAACGTAAAACCAAGTCAACAATGTTCAGAAGTTGTTTAAAAGGCAAATAAAATAATTGGCTTTATAGGCAGGTCATTTGAGCATAAATCCAAAGATGTAATCCTAACTCTTTACAATTCCTTAGTTCGTCCTCTCCTGTAATATTATGTTGAATCCCGGTGCACTTACTACCAAAAAAGATATAGGCATGCTAGAATGAGTTCAACCTACAGTTACCAAAATGATACCTTGCCTAAAGAACAAACCATGTGAGGAGCGTCATAGAGAATTCAATATATTTCCTTTAACCCAACACAGATTAAGTGGTGACTTTATTTAAGTGTTCAAAATCATCATAGGCATCGAAAATATGAACTGTAATAAATATTTCACTATCGACCAATCAAATTACACACGGAGGAACGGCTGCAAAATGATTGGTAAATCTTTTAACTCACACAAGTCTAAGAATGTCTTCTTCAATCGAGTCGTCAACTTGTGGAATGGGCTTCCCCGATATGTTATAGACTGCAGCACCTTGATTCTTTTAAACTTCGCCTAGACAAACTATTCTATTACCTGATGCCATGATCCCCGAAGGGGTGGCCACGAACGAACCGCCCCCAAGCACCTCTAATCCAAGTCAGTCGACGCCCCTCTTCCCAACCAGCACCGCCTTCATTCATATACTTCCTCACTCCATCCTTTCACCTCTCCTTCGGTCTACCTCTCCCTCTCTGTCCTTCCACCTCGCTCTCGTACACCCTCTTAGTCATTCTCTTGCTTCCCATACGTTCCATATGGCCGAACCATCTCAAGTTGTTCCTTTTCACACTTTCCAGCACATCTACATCCACACCACGCCTCCTTCTTACTTCCTCATTCGCCTGTCTATCCCTCCATGTAACTCCGCACGCACTTCTCAAGTAACTCATTTCCACCGCTCTCACTCTTCGTCTGAGTCTCTCCACGAACGTCCATGCTTCGCTTCCGTAAGTTAGTGTCGGGATTACCACACTGTCATGCAAGGACTTCTACACTTCCACACTGACCACTCTATTTCTTGTTACTGCTTGCAATGTTCCTACAACCCTCTTCCCTTGTTGCACCCTCTCCCGCACTTCTTCATCCACAGTCCCATCTTTACTCAACACACTGCCCAGATACTTAAAATAGCTGACGATCTCCATAGCCTGACCGTTCAACTTAACCTCACACTCTGTGACTTCACCCCTTTCGAAGACCATAACCTTGCTTTTCCCCACATTTACCTTCAAATTCCGTTTTTCACACACTGTTCCAAACTCATTTAGCAGACCCTGCAACTCCCATTCATTGTCGCTCATCAGAACTGTGTCATCCGCAAATAGCAGTATAGGCAGCTTCCACTCAATTCCCTCCCTTTTCAGTGATACACCAACATCCACTGCTCTTCCTAGTATTTCTTTCATGACTCCATCCATATATGCAGTAAACAACAACGGGGACATCAAACACCCCTGTTTTAATCCAACACTCAGGTCAAAGAACTCGCTCTGCTCATTCTCCACACGTACTGCCACCTTTGCACCCTCATACATGCTCTTCACTGCTTTCAGCAATTTGCCATCTACTCTGTATATTCTAAGTACTTTCCACAAACCTTCTCTATTCACTCTGTCATAGGCCTTCTCCAAGTCCATAAAGGCAACATACACCTTTTGCTGCTTCTCCAGATATTTCTCCACAACACAATTCAGGGTAAAAATCTGATCTACACATCCTCTTCCCTTCCTAAAAACCTCCCTGCTCATCGCCTATCCATTTCTCCGTTCTCACTCTCACTCTCTCAATCACTACCCTACTGTACACCTTCCCTACTACTCTTAAAAGACATATTCCTCGGTGGTTACCTAGACAAACACCTTGCCTTAAACCCGCGACTGATTGCATTTGTAAATTAACATTTTTGTTTCCCTCTATTATATTACTAACAACTGTCCCCTACTAACATCTCCTAATCCTGTCATGTACATTTTTCCCAGGGCAGTCTTCCCTTTCCACTTTTCCCTTACCTACTCAAAACCACTGTTTGGACACTTGAACATCAATATTTTGGAGGGCAAACAGCCTTGAGGGGTCGCTGGACCTGTTGTTGCTTGATTTAGTGTGTACTTCGTTGGACTCTCTCTCTCTCACTTTCACTCTCTCTCTCTCTCTCTCTCTCTCTAATATTGGGTTAGAATAATTTTGTTACTGTGATATTTTTTCATAGCCTTTCAAGCGCATTTCAGATACTTGTCATTATATTAATTGGCCTATTACACTCTTGTTAGGGATATTACAAATTCTATTATTTTGTTGTCGACCACTGTATACACTAACTACTATTGTTTTTCAAGTTTCTCACTGGAAACCTCCCATTCACATTTACTTGTGTAATTTCTAGTAAATCTTGGGTCGTCTTTTTACTTTTCATTCCAGGCTTGATGGTAAAGTAAAATGTTCAGGCTTAAATTGTATTGGAAGTGACGTGAAGTGATTTAAAGTGAGTGAAGTGATTTACAGTGAGTAAAGTGATCTGAAGTGTGTGAAGTGAATAAAGTGTTCTGAAGTGAGACAAGTGATTAGAAGTGACTTAGAGTGAAGTGATTTGAAGCTATGTTATTGTCACCATGTCTCGCGCCTGCACGAACTGTTCCTGTAGATTTGGCCCTACCATGTTTGCCTGCCCCGATGTTCATGTCTGCCGATTCTGCCAGCTCCGAGAAGATTTGGCAGCTAAACTGGATGAAGCTAACGTCAAGATTAACGTCCTCACCAAGAAGCTGGAAACACTCCAAGAATTTGCGGCGCTCAACGTAGGAGTATCATCAAATGAAGCAATTATTACCACTGTGGCATCTTCCAACAGCCCAATGCCTGATATAGCGGTACCCGTTTCAAAACATGCACCACGTCAGGAAAATAATGACTCCGCTCCCTCTCAGGACAACTTCCGCGTGGTGAGAAACAACGTTCCCCCCATCACAAGAAGGATCATCACCGAAACCATGTGCCAGAATCGTTACCAGATTCTTGCGGACTTAGACGACGAAGAAGAAATAGAAAAAATTAGGCTCGTAGGAGATTCCATGGTTCGTGCATAACATATTGAGTTCTGCGCCAGGGCACTAAGGACCAGGAAGCGCTTTTGTATCCCAGGTGGTGGTATGGACGACGTTGCAGCTGCAGTCAACGAAGTTTCAAAGTTAGCCCCCTCACGCACAATGTACAGTTGGTCAATGTTCCAGCTGACCCACTCTCGCTCTGGGGCTCGCAGAATTAGCTGGCAGTACTGGTGTAGTTGCCTACCAGTGAATATACTAACTTGAATATTTAAGCAAATATACAAACTTTGGGTGAATGTTCGGGATCATACATAGCGATGTATGCATTTTTATTTGAGATAGGCTTACTTTCCCTTGTTTAGTATAATTATGTTCTAACAATGATATAGCCGAAATCAGATCTACCAATCCCAATCTTTGTAAGACACACCTCCTTCCTACACCAGTATTGCCAGATAATTCTGCGAGCCCCAGAGCGAGGGTGGGTCAGCTGGAACTTTGACCAACTGTACGTCATTCATGTCGGATCAAATGACGTGCAGCGGACCCGATCGGAGGATCTCATGCTGAAGTACCGGTAGCTGATTCAGAAGTATAAGGAAAAGTCAGGCAGAGTCATCATATCAGGGATCGTCCCCAGGATCGGTGTGGAGAGCCGATTCTTCAATATACCCACTTGTGTAAATTGTCGTCGGGCTAGCCTCTGCAAGGAGGAAAACGTTGGACTCATCAATACCTGGAATGACTTCTACCGTGAAGATCATCTGTTTGGAGCGGATGGAGTCCATCTGAACCAGGTGGGAGCAGCAAGATTTGGCCGCCTGCTTCACAACGCAATAAAGGATTTTCGGAGAAAAAGCAGAGCCATCCAAGGACCACCAGGGACGAGATTCGAGGCCCGAGTACCACTAGAAACAAGGATCGAGTACCGTGGACGACCAGGGGTGACGATTGAGGACCGAGAACTACCAGGGACGACGATCGAGGACAGCGAGAACGGAGGACCACCAGAGACAATGATCGAGGACCGAGGACCACTAGGGACAATGATCGAGGACACCGAGGACCGAGGACAACCAGGGACGAGGATTGAGGACTGAGGACAGACAGGTACATAAATGTAGATCAGAGCAGAATCAAGAATTTGAATAAAGAGCGTTCCGTGAATTCCAAATCCAAAACTTTAAATGTTTTCTATGCAAACGCTCGTAGCATACGCAATCAATTTTCAGATTTAGAGGAACTAGTGTTTACAGAAAATTACAATGTTATTGGCATAACAGAATCTTGGGTCAATACAGAAGACAGAGCATTTTTAGCAGAGTATTCACTTTCCGGTTATGTAATGTTTGAGAAAAGCCGAATTAGTAGAAATGGAGGTGGAGTTTTATTTTTTATCAAAGAAAGCCTTAACCCGACCCTCTTGTCAAAACCTCAAATTGTGAACGTCAACACATCCTTTGTGCTAATTAAGAATGATAAAGGTACACAAATAATACTTGCACTAATATATAGACCTCCAGCTCAATCAGTGCAAACTGACAAAGAAATTTATGAGCAAATTGCAAACTTAAGTAACACGCAAGATACTGTAATTTTTGACGACTTCAATTTACCTGTGGCCAAGTGGGGAGATTGTATTACTTCACACTCTGGACAAGACCTGTATGCAAACTTGCAAGAGCGTTCGCTATATCAATTTGTTAGATCTCCAACCTGTGGAAATAATGTCCTTGACCTTGTTCTTTCAACAAAAGAATTGATAAAGAATTTTAATGTCGGTGATGAATTCAGCAACAGCGACCATCGTACGATAACTTTCAGTTTAAAGTGTACTAGTTACGAACCAAATAGCAGCATCGAGAAAGTCCCTAATTTCAAGCAAGCAAACTTTCGTAAACTTAGAGCAATGTTTAAAGAAACTGACTGGAGCTTTCTAATTAACAATAACAACATAAATACATCTTGGGAATCATTCGCAAACCCTTACCTAAAAGCAGTGCAAGACTGCATACCATCGAAAATACGGCATACAAGCCATAATGATAAGCCCAAATGGTGGAAAAAAATATTTCAAACTGTCTGCTTGCTAAAAAGTTTGCTAATGATAAATTTAAATCCTCGCAAAAAGACGAAGAACGGGTGAAATTTGTAGAACTACGACGCAAAGCCAAAAAGTTAATTAAGCAAAGTAAAAAGACCCTGGAGTTACATGTTGCGCATCAAAGTAAAACAAACCCAAAAGAATTCTATATTTATATCAGAAAGAAGAGAGTAGTTACTTCAACTGTTGGACCGTTAGTCGATGAAAATGGAGAATATACCAAAGACGAAGTACAAAAGAGTAATGCCCTCAATACCTTCTTTGCATCAGTTTTTACAACAGAAGACCTCATTGATATCCCTACAGCATCGCCGATTCAGTTAGATATTTCTGATGTTCTAAGCAATATCACCATTACAGAGAGAGAAGTATTGACATTTTTAGATAAACTCAAGGTAAATAAAACGCCCGGACCTGATACAATCTCACCTAGAGTTCTAAAGGAAGCTAAGGATGAGCTCTCCAAACCACTGACATTGCTATTCAATAAATCCTTGCAGTCTGGAACTATGCCAGATCAGTGGAAGCTAGCTAACGTAACATCGATTTAAAAAAAAGGCAGCAAATCCCTACCCAGTAATTATCGGCCAATTAGCTTAACCTCAGGGTATGTAGAATGGTAGAAACCTTCATAAGAGACAGACTCGTAAATCACTTAGAGGAAAATAACATACTTAAAAATACTCAACACGGCTTTCGTAACAAACGTTCCTGCTTAACAAATCTCTTAGACTTCTTTCACGATATCCTCAACCTCTATGATGAGAGTAAAGCTGTAGATATTATATACCTTGATTTTCAAAAGGCCTTTGACAAAGTTCCCCACAAACGTTTACTGCTAAAACTAAAAGCGCATGGAATACAAGACGGTGTGTTGAAATGGATAGAAAATTGGCTCAGCGACAGAAAGCAAAGAGTAGTCATAAACGGTAAGGCATCTAAATGGACCAATGTAAGTAGCGGGGTACCCCAGGGATCGGTACTAGGACGAATTCTCTTTCTAATTTACATCAACGACATAGATGAGGGTATCACCTGTACAATCTCAAAATTTGCTGACGATACAAAAATTGCAAATAGCATACTCTCAAAAGAACAAGTTGATGATATGCAACACAATCTAGATAAGTTGTCACGTTGGGCCCAAATTTGGCAAATGAGTTTCAATGCGGATAAATGTAAAGTACTACATATCGGATACCAAAATGAGAAAGCAAACTATTCGATGAATGGCACTCAGCTCAAGAATGTAAATAGAGAAACCGATCTGGGAGTAACAATATCGAGTAACTTAAAACCGAGTCAACAATGTTCAGAAGTTGTTAAGAAAGCAAACAAAATAATTGGCTTTATAGGCAGGTCATTTGAGCATAAATCCAAAGAAGTTATCCTAACCCTTTACAAAATCTTAGTCCGCCCTCTTCTGGAATACTGCGTTCAATCCTGGTGCCCTTATTACCAAAAAGATATAGACAAGCTAGAACGAGTTCAACGTAGAGTTACCAAAATGATACCTAGCCTAAAGAACAAACCATACGAGGAGCGTCTTAGAGAATTAAATTATTTCCTTTAACCCAGCGCAGAATAAGACGCAACTTAATTCAAGTGTTAAAAATCATCAAAGGCATCAACAATATGAACTGTAGTAAGTTCTTCACTATCGACCAATCTAATTACACGCAGGGAAACGGTTGCAAAATTATCGGTAAATCTTTTAACTCGCTCGAATCTAAGAATTTCTTCTTCAATCGAGTTATCAACTTGTGGAATGGGCTTCCCCGAGACGTTATAGACTGCAGCACCGTTGATTCATTTAAACTTCGCATAGACAAATATCTTGCATCAAACCCGCCACTGACTGCGTTTATAAATGAATAACTTTATTTTATCTCCCCCTCAGTTACTAACCCATCTGTTCCCAGCTAACTTCCTAATCCTGCCACGGACATTAGTTATAGGGCAGTAGTTCCCTTTCCAATGATCCCTTACCCACTCTAAACCACTGTTTGGACAATTGATCCTCAGTGTTTTGGAGGACAAGCAGCCTAGAAGGGTCACCAGACCTCTTGTTGCTTGATTTCCTTTGTACTCCGTTGTACTCCACACTAATGGAAACACGTCTCTTATTCACCTGTATTGAAAACATTTGTTCCCTGAAAAGTGTGTCGGACAATAACCTTGGTTGGGAAGACATTGTTATATACTGTACGGTAACCAAAGTGTTTACTATAGTAATAAATGGATATTAATAGATCTTAACCATTTCCGGATATGGTGACGCTCTTATTAATTTTGATTTTACTGGCATTCGATTATTCTGTTTAGAATTATAGTAACTTCTTAAACTTCATGAACAAAACTAAAAATAGCCAGAATGCAATATATATACGAGAATACGTTAAAGGTGAAATATATTGTATCTTATTTTGATACAGATCTATTCTGCTTTGTAACATCCAGAAATAAAATATCGACATAATATTATGCAGATGCTATTAAGTTGTGCAAATCAATGCAAAGGTTCGTTGGAGTGTATACTATTATAATGTCATACAGATGTACACTTGAGGAAAAATGGCAAACATTCCACTGGTGAGCTGAATATATATTTATGTGAATGGAATGAACCGGTGAAACATACGGCTGTACTGTAATAGCTCAAGATTTTGACCGACTTCCAGAATGCATAGAACATTAGTGCAAAGTGTGTTTTTATACCTCTGATGTACTTTTATAGGTGTTTTAACCGTATATTACTGTTCAATTTCAATAATTACGCATTCATACTATCAACACCTTGTATTGTAGATGGGTGGTGGGCTAACATTAGATTATTTTACACATGTTATGAAGGACCTCTAGCAGCTAAAAGTATACCATCTGTATCACATATCCTTTTACCTACCAACTAAGTCGTATAACAATATACATGTTCAGTAAAATAATGCATCATGGTGTACTGAAAGGCTAATGAGGGTTACTGAGTGAAAGTTCAAAGGCATAGTGTAATTTCGTTTGAGTCGATTACTGTTTCTTAGTACTCTCTCTCTCTGGTGATGGGCTGGTCTATCAGAGTGAGAACTGAGCGATCTCTGCCATACCCATAGCTTACTCTGACTGTTCCTTTTACTTATATATTTTCTAGATCTCAAGTGACGGCGTCTCTTCCGTGGATTGATCTCCCAATCTACCAAGATTGGAAGCCAAAGCGTCACATTTTTCCTTTGCCCCTCAACTTTCTCTTCATAATTGCTGAGGGGCACAGGGCCCTGGGTGGGGCTTTGGTTTCCCGGGCGTTTCCGCACCCTCCTCAGCTCCCCGCCATGGAGTGGCTTCGGTCACCCAGGCTTTATTGTGGTAAGCAGGGAGGGTTCTGTGGGGGCGCTCGGTTATGGCCTTGGCTTTGCTCGGGGCCTTGGGGCTGTTCGGCCAGGCAGCTTGGGGAACAACAACAACAACAACAACTCTCTCTCTCTCTCTCTCTCTCTCTCTCTCTCTCTCTCTCTCTCTCTCTCTCTCTCTCTCTCGCGGTATACTCACTGAACGCATTGTTCACATCAAAACAGGATGATTTAACATTAGTTAATCCAAAATGTATGTCATTTAGCCTAAACTACTTTACCTTGGGCGATGTCAGTCGAACCTTGTTTTTAGCAATTATTGATGGGTAAATCCATATACTGTATACACAAAATTTAACATAAAGTAGTGATAATAAAATAAATCCCTATCCTGATATAATACATATGCCTCTGAACCTGCAGAGACGTTATACGAGATCAAGTATGCAGAACGAAAGAGCAGATAAGTCGGATTATCCTTGCATTAAAATGGAGCGGAATGTTCTGAGAATGAGTGCAGATTCGAGACGGATATATAGAGAATGAAATGTAATATCGAAATTTAATAGCATAATTTTCACAAATAATACAATGTACAGTGTAGTCGGGCAATAACTGACCAACAGCACACTAGTAATTGTACTTGGGTTGTGACTTAGCTACAGGACGTGAATGTATTAACAAGTAAGAAATATACACAGGGGAAACATTTATGACTTAGTACTTGTAAATGATTACATGTAAACATTTATGACTTAGTACTTGTAAATGATTACATGTAAACATTTATGACTTAGTACTTGTAAATAATTACATGTAAACATTTATGACTTAGTACTTGTAAATGATTACATGTAAACATTTATGACTTAGTACTTGTAAATGATTACATGTAAACATTTATGACTTAGTACTTGTAAATAATTACATGTAAACATTTATGACTTAGTACTTGTAAATGATTACATGTAAACATTTATGACTTAGTACTTGTAAATAATTACATGTAAACATTTATGACTTAGTACTTGTAAATGATTACATGTAAACATTTATGACTTAGTACTTGTAAATGATTACATGTAAACATTTATGACTTAGTACTTGTAAATGATTACATGTAAACATTTATGACTTAGTACTTGTAAATAATTACATGTAAACATTTATGACTTAGTACTTGTAAATGATTAAATGTAAACATTGATGACTTAGTACTTGTAAATGATTACATGTAAACATTTATGACTTAGTACTTGTAAATAATTACATGTAAACATTTATGACTTAGTACTTGTAAATGATTACATGTAAACATTTATGACTTAGTACTTGTAAATGATTACATGTAAACATTTATGACTTAGTACTTGTAAATAATTACATGTAAACATTTATGACTTAGTACTTGTAAATAATTACATGTAAACATTTATGACTTAGTACTTGTAAATGATTACATGTAAACATTTATGACTTAGTACTTGTAAATGATTACATGTAAACATTTATGACTTAGTACTTGTAAATGATTACATGTAAACATTTATGACTTAGTACTTGTAAATAATTACATGTAAACATTTATGACTTAGTACTTGTAAATGATTACATGTAACCATTTATGACTTAGTACTTGTAAATAATTACATGTAAACATTTATGACTTAGTACTTGTAAATGATTACATGTAAACATTTATGACTTAGTACTTGTAAATAATTACATGTAAAATTTATGACTTAGTACTTGTAAATAATTACATGTAAACATTTATGACTTAGTACTTGTAAATGATTACATGTAAACATTTATGACTTAGTACTTGTAAATGATTACATGTAAACATTTATGACTTAGTACTTGTAAATAATTACATGTAAACATTTATGACTTAGTACTTGTAAATTATTACATGTAAACATTTATGACTTAGTACTTGTAAATGATTACATGTAAACATTTATGGCTTAGTACTTGTAAATGATTACATGTAAACATTTATGACTTAGTACTTGTAAATAATTACATGTAAACATTTATGACTTAGTACTTGTAAATAATTACATGTAAACATTTATGACTTAGTACTTGTAAATGATTACATGTAAACATTTATGACTTAGTACTTGTAAATAATTACATGTAAACATTTATGACTTAGTACTTGTAAATGATTACATGTAAACATTTATGACTTAGTACTTGTAAATGATTACATGTAAACATTTATGAATTAGTACTTGTAAATAATTACATGTAAACATTTATGACTTAGTACTTGTAAATGATTACATGTAAACATTTATGACTTAGTACTTGTAAATGATTACATGACTGTAAACATTTATGACTTAGTACTTGTAAATAATTACATGTAAACATTTATGACTTAGTACTTGTAAATGATTACATGTAAACATTTATGACTTAGTACTTGTAAATGATTACATGTAAACATTTATGACTTAGTACTTGTAAATAATTACATGTAAACATTTATGACTTAGTACTTGTAAATAATTACATGTAAACATTTATGACTTAGTACTTGTAAATGATTACATGTAAACATTCAGTTGACAAAAACAAAATATTGATGTCAAAATATATAAAAGGATATGTGTGTGCTAAATTTAAATATACACACCATAAGCTTATTAACAACATTAGTTTTTCCTTTCAATCAGATAACACGTTTTGTATGTAATCGTAGCTGCCTGCAGAACATTATTAAGCTTAAAAAGGGCTTGCACATATGAACGGAAAATATAGCTCACCATACCTTGTTACTGTGATATGTTCTTCCAAGTTAAATACATTTGTCAGGAGGTAGCTAGGATATATGGCATAAATTACAGTCATCTGAATATAAGGTTTTACACGAGAAACTAATACAAGCATAATCAATAAGTTTGCGTAAACAACTTGATGACACGTTATATGAAAATTATGTAGAGCGAGGTTGTGAGTGTCTGTGTGTGATTGTGTGTGTGTGAAAGAGAGCTGTGGAGAGGACTTAACCCTCCCGCATCCAGCAACTTAATTATCTAACTTACGGTAAGACATTCTCTAATTTGCCATGAAATATGAGGCTGGGCGAGTTTTCGAAGCCTTGTGTTTTTCTGTATTTTCATCCACCAGAATGCTGTTTATTGTGATGTATCATATGTCAATGGAAAGAGGAATATTTATAGTACATGATAAAACAAAACAAAATGTAAATACATCGAAATATGAAAGTGTAAATGAGTCCGGAATACAATTATTTCCCATGAAATTGTCTTCACACCGTCCTAGCTTCAAATTGTGAGTGATGACCATATTTTTGTTTTTTTGCTCAAATAATAGTATTTTTTCTCCTCTTTCCAAATCTGAAAACAGAAATTGTTTATCTTCAATAGTTCTCAAGCAGTGACCGAAAAAAAAGAAAATTATTTTGATTGATATGGTTTATAACATTTTCGATTTATTTCGTTGCTACGAAGTGTATGGTTTTAAATTTAGGCTGTATGAATTCGGCAAATAATGCTGATGAGTATAAAAGAAACTAGAAGTTCCTAGGACAAATACTTTTTGCGCTATGAATATTTGAAATTAAGAGCCAAAATGCGAATATTTACGCTTCACCCGTCTCTTTTCCGCCGATGCTAGCCGGGTTCCGAGCTGTTCCCCACCTCGTGGTTGCGTTATTTGCTCGGATTCGTATATAACTGTATATATATCACTAGAATCAAAAAAATTGTGCTCTTTCCAATGGTGAAAACAAAAATAATATAGCGTAATTGGTTCGCGAGCTATGCGCAATTGTTTCCATGCAGTGACCGAAAAAAAAAAATAGATATGGTTTATAACATTTTCGATTTATTTCATTGCTACGAAGTGTATGGTTTTAAATTTAAGCTGTATGAATACGGCAAATAATGCTGATAAGTATAAAACAAACTAGAAGTTCCTAGGACAAATACTTTTTGCGCTATGAATATTTGAAATGAAGAGCCAAAATGCGAATATTTACGCTTCACCCATCTCTTTTCTGCCGATGCTAGCCGGGTTCCGAGCTGTTCCCCACCTCGGCATTGGTTTATTTGCTCGGATACGTATATAATTGTTTATATCACCGTCATCGGAAAATTATGCTCTTTCTAATGGTGAAAACAAAAATAATATAGCGTTATTGGTTCGCGAGCTATGCACAATTGTTTCCATGCACTGTTATTGTTTTGTAAATAAATGAGAATGTTTATACAGATGTTTATCTTTGCCACAATATAAAACACTTTTATATAATTTTCCTTGCCAATAATTGTATAATGTTCATAGAAGACATGTCAGTCATGAAGGTTGTCAATTTTACTTACCTGATAGGGCCACAACCCTTTCCAACGAGAAGGGAAATGGCTCCTGGGTTGACACTGAAAAAACAAAACAAGAAAGCCAGGTTATCATCAAGTAATAAATTCAGAAATAATTCTATTGTACACACAAATAAAGTAATATAAAAATATATAATATATATATATATATATATATATATATATATATATATATATATATATATATATATATATATATAATTATATATATATATATATATATTGAGAATATATCACAAATACACGTGAGCCACTAAATGTTTCTAGTCTCTCAGTGGGGATCGAACCATCGACCATCAGGATGATAGCCGACGCTTTAATCAATAGACTGCCGTGGTGTAATTGATTAAAGCGTCGGCTATCATCCTGATGGTCGATGGTTCGATCCCCACTGAGAGACTAGAAACATTTAGTGGCTCACGTGTATTTGTGATATATTCTCAATATTTGTAACTCTCATGCTTTGTGGGTTAGAATTAAATGAAATCAATTTCAACCCGAGTTGCGTCGGGACACTCAAAAATCCGTGCATGGTATTCTGGAAATATGGATCCTACAACTAGGTTTGAATTGAAATATATTCGCCTAGTGGGTTTCCCTTCTCCCTAACATAAATAGGATAGAAGGCTGAGTGTCTTTTAGACTGCCGTGGTGTAATTGATTAAGCGTCGGCTATCGTTCTGATGGTCGATGGTTCGATCCCCACTGAGAGACTAGAAACATTTAGTGGCTCACGTGTATTTGTGATATATTCTCAATATTTGTAACTCTCATGCTTTGTGGGTTAGAATTAAATGAAATCAATTTCAACCCGAGTTGCGTCGGGACACTCAAAAATCCGTGTATGGTATTCTGGAAATATGGATCCTACAACTAGGTTTGAATTGAAATATATTCGCCTAGTGGGTTTCCCTTCTCCCTAACATAAATAGGATAGAAGGCTGAGTGTCTTTTAGACTGCCGTGGTGTAATTGATTAAGCGTCGGCTATCGTTCTGATGGTCGATGGTTCGATCCCCACTGAGAGACTAGAAACATTTAGTGGCTCACGTGTATTTGTGATATATTCTCAATATTTGTAACTCTCATGCTTTGTGGGTTAGAATTAAATGAAATCAATTTCAACCCGAGTTGCGTCGGGACACTCAAAAATCCGTGTATGGTATTCTGGAAATATGGATCCTACAACTAGGTTTGAATTGAAATATATTCGCCTAGTGGGTTTCCCTTCTCCCTAACATAAATAGGATAGAAGGCTGAGTGTCTTTTAGACTGCCGTGGTGTAATTGATTAAGCGTCGGCTATCGTTCTGATGGTCGATGGTTCGATCCCCACTGAGAGACTAGAAACATTTAGTGGCTCACATGTATTTGTGATATATTCTCAATATTTGTAACTCTCATGCTTTGTGGGTTAGAATTAAATGAAATCAATTTCAACCCGAGTTGCGTCGGGACACTCAAAAATCCGTGTATGGTATTCTGGAAATATGGATCCTACAACTAGGTTTGAATTGAAATATATTCGCCTAGTGGGTTTCCCTTCTCCCTAACATAAATAGGATAGAAGGCTGAGTGTCTTTTAGACTGCCGTGGTGTAATTGATTAAGCGTCGGCTATCGTTCTGATGGTCGATGGTTCGATCCCCACTGAGAGACTAGAAACATTTAGTGGCTCACGTGTATTTGTGATATATTCTCAATATTTGTAACTCTCATGCTTTGTGGGTTAGAATTAAATGAAATCAATTTCAACCCGAGTTGCGTCGGGACACTCAAAAATCCGTGTATGGTATTCTGGAAATATGGATCCTACAACTAGGTTTGAATTGAAATATATTCGCCTAGTGGGTTTCCCTTCTCCCTAACATAAATAGGATAGAAGGCTGAGTGTCTTTTAGACTGCCGTGGTGTAATTGATTAAGCGTCGGCTATCGTTCTGATGGTCGATGGTTCGATCCCCACTGAGAGACTAGAAACATTTAGTGGCTCACGTGTATTTGTGATATATTCTCAATATTTGTAACTCTCATGCTTTGTGGGTTAGAATTAAATGAAATCAATTTCAACCCGAGTTGCGTCGGGACACTCAAAAATCCGTGTATGGTATTCTGGAAATATGGATCCTACAACTAGGTTTGAATTGAAATATATTCGCCTAGTGGGTTTCCCTTCTCCCTAACATAAATAGGATAGAAGGCTGAGTGTCTTTTAGACTGCCGTGGTGTAATTGATTAAGCGTCGGCTATCGTTCTGATGGTCGATGGTTCGATCCCCACTGAGAGACTAGAAACATTTAGTGGCTCACGTGTATTTGTGATATATTCTCAATATTTGTAACTCTCATGCTTTGTGGGTTAGAATTAAATGAAATCAATTTCAACCCGAGTTGCGTCGGGACACTCAAAAATCCGTGTATGGTATTCTGGAAATATGGATCCTACAACTAGGTTTGAATTGAAATATATTCGCCTAGTGGGTTTCCCTTCTCCCTAACATAAATAGGATAGAAGGCTGAGTGTCTTTTAGACTGCCGTGGTGTAATTGATTAAGCGTCGGCTATCGTTCTGATGGTCGATGGTTCGATCCCCACTGAGAGACTAGAAACATTTAGTGGCTCACGTGTATTTGTGATATATTCTCAATATTTGTAACTCTCATGCTTTGTGGGTTAGAATTAAATTAAATCAATTTCAACCCGAGTTGCGTCGGGACACTCAAAAATCCGTGTATGGTATTCTGGAAATATGGATCCTACAACTAGGTTTGAATTGAAATATATTCGCCTAGTGGGTTTCCATTCTCCCTAACATAAATAGGATAGAAGGCTGAGTGTCTTTTAGACTGCCGTGGTGTAATTGATTAAGCGTCGGCTATCGTTCTGATGGTCGATGGTTCGATCCCCACTGAGAGACTAGAAACATTTAGTGGCTCACGTGTATTTGTGATATATTCTCAATATTTGTAACTCTCATGCTTTGTGGGTTAGAATTAAATGAAATCAATTTCAACCCGAGTTGCGTCGGGACACTCAAAAATCCGTGTATGGTATTCTGGAAATATGGATCCTACAACTAGGTTTGAATTGAAATATATTCGCCTAGTGGGTTTCCCTTCTCCCTAACATAAATAGGATAGAAGGCTGAGTGTCTTTTAGACTGCCGTGGTGTAATTGATTAAGCGTCGGCTATCGTTCTGATGGTCGATGGTTCGATCCCCACTGAGAGACTAGAAACATTTAGTGGCTCACGTGTATTTGTGATATATTCTCAATATTTGTAACTCTCATGCTTTGTGGGTTAGAATTAAATGAAATCAATTTCAACCCGAGTTGCGTCGGGACACTCACAAATCCGTGTATGGTATTCTGGAAATATGGATCCTACAACTAGGTTTGAATTGAAATATATTCGCCTAGTGGGTTTCCCTTCTCCCTAACATAAATAGGATAGAAGGCTGAGTGTCTTTTAGACTGCCGTGGTGTAATTGATTAAGCGTCGGCTATCGTTCTGATGGTCGATGGTTCGATCCCCACTGAGAGACTAGAAACATTTAGTGGCTCACATGTATTTGTGATATATTCTCAATATTTGTAACTCTCATGCTTTGTGGGTTAGAATTAAATGAAATCAATTTCAACCCGAGTTGCGTCGGGACACTCAAAAATCCGTGTATGGTATTCTGGAAATATGGATCCTACAACTAGGTTTGAATTGAAATATATTCGCCTAGTGGGTTTCCCTTCTCCCTAACATAAATAGGATAGAAGGCTGAGTGTCTTTTAGACTGCCGTGGTGTAATTGATTAAGCGTCGGCTATCGTTCTGATGGTCGATGGTTCGATCCCCACTGAGAGACTAGAAACATTTAGTGGCTCACGTGTATTTGTGATATATTCTCAATATTTGTAACTCTCATGCTTTGTGGGTTAGAATTAAATGAAATCAATTTCAACCCGAGTTGCGTCGGGACACTCAAAAATCCGTGTATGGTATTCTGGAAATATGGATCCTACAACTAGGTTTGAATTGAAATATATTCGCCTAGTGGGTTTCCCTTCTCCCTAACATAAATAGGATAGAAGGCTGAGTGTCTTTTAGACTGCCGTGGTGTAATTGATTAAGCGTCGGCTATCGTTCTGATGGTCGATGGTTCGATCCCCACTGAGAGACTAGAAACATTTAGTGGCTCACATGTATTTGTGATATATTCTCAATATTTGTAACTCTCATGCTTTGTGGGTTAGAATTAAATGAAATCAATTTCAACCCGAGTTGCGTCGGGACACTCAAAAATCCGTGTATGGTATTCTGGAAATATGGATCCTACAACTAGGTTTGAATTGAAATATATTCGCCTAGTGGGTTTCCCTTCTCCCTAACATAAATAGGATAGAAGGCTGAGTGTCTTTTAGACTGCCGTGGTGTAATTGATTAAGCGTCGGCTATCGTTCTGATGGTCGATGGTTCGATCCCCACTGAGAGACTAGAAACATTTAGTGGCTCACGTGTATTTGTGATATATTCTCAATATTTGTAACTCTCATGCTTTGTGGGTTAGAATTAAATGAAATCAATTTCAACCCGAGTTGCGTCGGGACACTCAAAAATCCGTGTATGGTATTCTGGAAATATGGATCCTACAACTAGGTTTGAATTGAAATATATTCGCCTAGTGGGTTTCCCTTCTCCCTAACATAAATAGGATAGAAGGCTGAGTGTCTTTTAGACTGCCGTGGTGTAATTGATTAAGCGTCGGCTATCGTTCTGATGGTCGATGGTTCGATCCCCACTGAGAGACTAGAAACATTTAGTGGCTCACGTGTATTTGTGATATATTCTCAATATTTGTAACTCTCATGCTTTGTGGGTTAGAATTAAATGAAATCAATTTCAACCCGAGTTGCGTCGGGACACTCAAAAATCCGTGTATGGTATTCTGGAAATATGGATCCTACAACTAGGTTTGAATTGAAATATATTCGCCTAGTGGGTTTCCCTTCTCCCTAACATAAATAGGATAGAAGGCTGAGTGTCTTTTAGACTGCCGTGGTGTAATTGATTAAGCGTCGGCTATCGTTCTGATGGTCGATGGTTCGATCCCCACTGAGAGACTAGAAACATTTAGTGGCTCACGTGTATTTGTGATATATTCTCAATATTTGTAACTCTCATGCTTTGTGGGTTAGAATTAAATTAAATCAATTTCAACCCGAGTTGCGTCGGGACACTCAAAAATCCGTGTATGGTATTCTGGAAATATGGATCCTACAACTAGGTTTGAATTGAAATATATTCGCCTAGTGGGTTTCCCTTCTCCCTAACATAAATAGGATAGAAGGCTGAGTGTCTTTTAGACTGCCGTGGTGTAATTGATTAAGCGTCGGCTATCGTTCTGATGGTCGATGGTTCGATCCCCACTGAGAGACTAGAAACATTTAGTGGCTCACGTGTATTTGTGATATATTCTCAATATTTGTAACTCTCATGCTTTGTGGGTTAGAATTAAATTAAATCAATTTCAACCCGAGTTGCGTCGGGACACTCAAAAATCCGTGTATGGTATTCTGGAAATATGGATCCTACAACTAGGTTTGAATTGAAATATATTCGCCTAGTGGGTTTCCATTCTCCCTAACATAAATAGGATAGAAGGCTGAGTGTCTTTTAGACTGCCGTGGTGTAATTGATTAAGCGTCGGCTATCGTTCTGATGGTCGATGGTTCGATCCCCACTGAGAGACTAGAAACATTTAGTGGCTCACGTGTATTTGTGATATATTCTCAATATTTGTAACTCTCATGCTTTGTGGGTTAGAATTAAATGAAATCAATTTCAACCCGAGTTGCGTCGGGACACTCAAAAATCCGTGTATGGTATTCTGGAAATATGGATCCTACAACTAGGTTTGAATTGAAATATATTCGCCTAGTGGGTTTCCCTTCTCCCTAACATAAATAGGATAGAAGGCTGAGTGTCTTTTAGACTGCCGTGGTGTAATTGATTAAGCGTCGGCTATCGTTCTGATGGTCGATGGTTCGATCCCCACTGAGAGACTAGAAACATTTAGTGGCTCACGTGTATTTGTGATATATTCTCAATATTTGTAACTCTCATGCTTTGTGGGTTAGAATTAAATGAAATCAATTTCAACCCGAGTTGCGTCGGGACACTCACAAATCCGTGTATGGTATTCTGGAAATATGGATCCTACAACTAGGTTTGAATTGAAATATATTCGCCTAGTGGGTTTCCCTTCTCCCTAACATAAATAGGATAGAAGGCTGAGTGTCTTTTAGACTGCCGTGGTGTAATTGATTAAGCGTCGGCTATCGTTCTGATGGTCGATGGTTCGATCCCCACTGAGAGACTAGAAACATTTAGTGGCTCACGTGTATTTGTGATATATTCTCAATATTTGTAACTCTCATGCTTTGTGGGTTAGAATTAAATGAAATCAATTTCAACCCGAGTTGCGTCGGGACACTCAAAAATCCGTGTATGATATTCTGGAAATATGGATCCTACAACTAGGTTTGAATTGAAATATATTCGCCTAGTGGGTTTCCCTTCTCCCTAACATAAATAGGATAGAAGGCTGAGTGTCTTTTAGACTGCCGTGGTGTAATTGATTAAGCGTCGGCTATCGTTCTGATGGTCGATGGTTCGATCCCCACTGAGAGACTAGAAACATTTAGTGGCTCACGTGTATTTGTGATATATTCTCAATATATATTGTGACGCACCCAGTGCGTGGCAACGCAACCTGATTGTACTCCTTGGTACTCCACTGTACCGCCGCTGTGCGGTACCTCTGTACCGCTGTACCGTGCTGGTTGCTTATATTGAGTGTGACAACGTATAACTATGTTTTTGTATCTCTGCAAAGGTCTCGTCATGTGCTAACCAGTGGTGGGTTTTGTTTTAAGCCATGTCGAGACCTTCCATTTAATATGTAGTATCAATGGAGAAGTTGATAGATAAGACAATGGGAGTTCAGAGAGAGAGAGTGAGTTGGGCTTCAGAGCGAGAGGGTAGCAATGCGCCACGCTGCCGGGGGGGTGGTTGCCAGACGTATGGACCGGTTGGCAGCCTTGCGCTTATAGCTAGGTGCGACAGGGTTGGTAGTCCATTGCCGCCTGCCTATGCTGCCTGGGCTGCCCATGTTGTCGTACTGCACATTGCCTGGAGGCTCGCTGTGTGTTCCATGATCAGGTTGCCTAGAACCTTTGAGATTCTAACATCCCTTGCCCTCTCTCCCGGCTTCTCACGGTTGCACTCTTTCTCTCTGACGACATTACTCTCATTTCATTCTTCTCTCTATTTAAATGCATAACCTTCCCTTGAGGTCCTAAAGGAGTTTCAGCACTCACCTCTCGTATTACTCTTAGGACAAGCATATATTTACATGTATTAGATTTAAGGGGTTAATGTGAACAGCGATCTTCTTGATGAGGATAGTTGGTGAACGTTCTACATGTTCACGAGTTATATGCCCAGCTCATCATCCAATTTGTGACTAGACTAGTGCCATGTGTAAGAGCCCGACCATGCCCAGGAGTTGTCTGTAGAGGGGCGAGGACTTAGCCTTGATTTGCCTACCGAGCCAGGAGCGAGTGCAGTACCAGAGACTACAGCTCGCTCGTAGTGCCGGTATAGTAGAGTAACGTAATTTATCTGTCCTTGTGTTCTCTGCAGTCTTTTCCTGGGTTCTCGCTTTCGGTGCTGGGACTCGTTGTTCCTGTGACTTGGCCTGCTAGCTAGAACACATGGGGATGATGAGTGGGCTATATCTTTATTTTACTATGCATTGCAGCTCTCTTTAAGTATATGTATGTAACACTTTACAATACACATTACTCACACACAAGACAACACTATTAATACTTTCATGTATCAATTAACTACACTGTCGTTTTGCTGCTGTGTCCGGAGTTCTATTGCGTAGGGCGCATACGGACTCAGAGGGGAGACAGAGTGAGAGAAGCGAAGTAGCCTATGCGGTAGTAGGCTACCGGCGCAGTACTGTTGCCTGCAACCTTTTAGTTATTCCAAGTATAGATTCATTATTACAATAAGTGACTACTGTTTATGTTCCTTCCATGTGTATTATTAGGTATCTACTGGATCATGAACATCTTGTATGCTACATGCTAGTGCATGTTAGTAGGGGACAGTTATTCTAGTGCACGCACTTTCAAGTAGGCGTGTACATTTGTCATTTAGCATTTCACTGTCATACCTTTAGCCTGCTTCTATTCTACATTATTAGAGGCTTAATATTAACGTAGTTTCTTGAGTATTGCATTTCTTTAGTAATAACGTAACCTATAAATGTCTGAGGGAGTTTAGCCTCATAGCCTACCCCTGTTGTACACTTTCGCCGAGTTAAGGTACCTCGTTACCATAGACGATAACTCTGTAGGGCGTTGGTGCTTTTGTTGTCTGGAGCATATAGTATTTGGGACTGGAATCGAGCGTGTCGTTGTCACATAAGCCATTTCTGTCCTACGATCAAGAATCCCGAATATGTATTGCCGATCCAGCCGTAACAAAATGGCGACCTTGCACAAGATTCAGTAGTATCCTATCACATGTTTTTTGGAGAACTATTCTATGCTACCTAGTAGAGCTGGCTAGAATTTTCTTGCATATTGGAGGAATTTTTATTGTGTCATTATTGTATTGGTGGACTTGCAGATTGTTTCGTTAGGGGTGTCTAGAGTAGAGTCATTCAAGCATCTTTAACATTTTGTGAGTCGAGACTGCAATTAGTAATAAGCACTTTTTTTTTTTATGAACAGCAATTGTATAACCAGCACTATGTCTAATGACTCATCATTTACGGGGGAGGATAACACGGTACAGCCTAGTGACCAGCAAGTACAACAGATATTTAGGGAGGGGAGTGTTATAAGTGGAGAGAGGGATGCCCGGGCATTTTTGCAGACACCTTTGACCGAACAGCGCCTGCAGGCTATTGATTGTTACGGTCTTCGCTGTTTAGCCACGGTTTTGGGGCGGGACTGTCCTGACAGTTGGCCCAAGAAGAATTTGGTGGCATGTTTGTTGGGTGATGGCGATGGGGCGGTGGGTGGAGTGGGGTCTTGGGGGGTTCCCTCCAAGCCTCCATTCCACTCTACCCCTGAGCTGGGCCCTCAGCCAGCGAGTCTTAGCACGATGCAGCAGGAGGGTTCTCAAGGGCAAGCTGGCTTACCCGTAAACACGTCTCGGTGTGGATCCCCCATTTTGTGCTCTCCCCCCCCAGGCCTGTCTCCTGAGATGTTATTTCAGCTAGAACTAGCTAAGTTTAAGCTGCAGGAGACTCAGATACAACAGGCTAGTATAGAACGCATAGAGGTTGCTAGAATCCAAGCCAATCAGGATGCAACCAGGTACCAGGCTGAAATGGATGTCGAGAAGCCTAGAGTAGAGACTACGGGGCGTCATCTCGGTGGTGGGCACCGGGTTACAGACTCACTTTCGCATTTAATTAAGTTAGTACCCGCATTTGATGAGACAGCAGTGACTGAGTTTTTTGCTCGTTTCGAAAAGAAGTGTCGTGAGTATGACTGGCCGGAGGTTAAATGGGCAGCATTAGTTTCATCACGTCTAGTGGGTAAGGGGTTGAAAGCCTACGATGCACTGTCACTGGACGAGAGTGTAGTGTATGGACTGGTGAAGGAGGCTGTGCTCCGGGCCTACGAACTGCAACCCGAAACTTATAGATTGAAGTTCCGTGGCGTGAATAAGAAGAGCGACGTCAGTTTTATGGAGCACGCACGGGACTTAACAGATGCAGGTAATAACTGGTTTCGGTCCGAGCACGCAGAGTCGGCTGAGGAAATTAAGCAACTTTTCTATCTGGAACAGTTTTACAAATGTACTGGAACCGATCTAACGCTGAACATTAAGGAAAAATGTCCCAAGACAGTAGAGGAGGCTGCCAAGATGGCAGACCTCAGATTATCATTGATTCGTGGTTGCGGTGCCGCTCAGAGGGCTGAGTCAGGGCAGAAGGGGCGCTATACCCCACCCACCAGAGTTTTCGATAATAACAAATCCTATGACACACATAACCACACTAAAAGCATTGCACCTAATAACACCTACAAACACAAGCCTCTCCCGTTTACTAAAGGTCAGGCCCCTTCTTCGCCCGCACAAGGGAAGAAGCCCATTGGGGATGTGAAATGTTACAAATGTCAGAAGCTAGGCCATTATTCACGTGAGTGCCCTAGTAACACTCCCGCTAAGCCGGTGTCATTGGTTCACAGTATCGGTGTGTCTCTGAAGGCTGCAGCAACTGCCCGGGGTAGGTTGTCAGCAGCTGAGGCACACGCGGTAAAGAAGCGTACGGAAGGCTCGACACCTGTCCGGGACACTTTCTGTAGCCATCGGGGGCACAGGTTTGTGAGCTGGGGGAGTGAACTACGGAGGGTTGACTTGCTGAGGGATACGGGGGCTTCGCAAACTTTGTTGAGGAACTTCACAGGGAAACCGATAAATGCGGCCAGAGTTGTTGTGGTGCAGGGTATAAATGCTACGAGGTCATACCCACTTGTGAGGTTGGAGTTGAGAGTGGGAGAGGTGTGCAGGGAGCTGGATGTAGGGATCGTTGAGTGTTTGCCAGTTGAGGGCGTCGACCTTCTTCTCGGCAACGACTTTGCGGTGCCCACTTCCGGGACTCCACCCTTAGTCGTTGCCGAGAGGGCGGCCGACGTGGATGGTGAGAATCGGGAATGGGTTGGGAGGTGCCAACAGGATGAGATGGCCTGTGTGGTAACCCGATCTCGCTCTGCGGCTCCTGCACAGCCTAGCACTCAACCTCGGGGACAGTGGAGGAAGGATCAGGAGAAGGTTGCTAAGGGCAGGAAAAGGGACATTGATTCTGCTGCACTTCTCGGTGATTCGGTACTTGGACCTATAATAAACACGGGAGTTGACTCTGGCCCAGATATGGTGTGTAACAAGGCAGAGTTGGGTAAGACTTCGCGTGAGGCAAGAGCTGTAGCGAGAGCCACTAAGGCAGTAGGGCCTACTAGCCGGGGTAATGTCTTATTACAAAACCATCTTGATGCATTGACGCCCAGGGACATTAGTGAGCAGCAGCTGCAAGATGCTAGCCTAGCTAGTTATAGCAATGGTGCCATAGAGTTGGAGGAAGATGGGGATGCGAAGCCGGGAGATTTCTTTAGGCTCAACAGGATATTGTACCGCAGATTTCTAGACCCCAAATCGAAGTGGGAGGGCGGTGCGAGGGTAGTAGACCAGGTGGTTGTTCCAAATAAGTATAGAGAGTCCTTATTGTGTCTGGCGCATGATGTGCCGGTGGCGGGTCATTTGGGGGTAACAAAAACATTGGCGGCATTGGGCAGGGTTTTCTGGTGGCCTGGGGTCAAGGCTGATGTCTGTGCATGGGTGGCTGGGTGTGCGACCTGCCAGACAACGGGGAAGCCTAACCAGACAATCCCGAAGGCACCTTTGTTTCCCATACCTGTCACCGGGCCTCCGTTCAGCAAAGTTGTAGTAGATTTGGTTGGCCCTTTCCCGCCTACTAGTAGTGGCAATAAATTCCTGTTGACAATCATGGATGTGGCTACGAGATACCCGGACGCATACCCCATGAGAAACGGCTCGGCAAAGGCAGTTGTTAAAAACTTATTATTGTTCTGTTCCCGTTATGGATTTCCACGTGAGGTGCAGTCAGACCAGGGGAGCAATTTTACATCCAAATTGTTCAAGCAAACCCTTCAGTTGCACGGTATATGTTCTGTAGTGTCGTCAGCCTACCATCCCGAGAGTCAGGGAGTCTTGGAGCGGTGGCACTCGACCCTGAAGAGTATGCTACGCTGTTACTGTGCAGAACATGACACTGATTGGAATTTGGGTCTGCCGTATGTTCTGTTCGCTGCACGTGAAGTCCCAGGAGAGAGCCTGGGGTTCAGTCCAAATCAACTAGTCTTTGGCCATAATGTGAGAGGACCTTTAAGTATGGTGAAAGAGATCTGGGAGGGCGAAGAGAAGCCGGGGTCTGTACTTAAATATATCCTTGAGAGCCGGGAGAGACTTATAGGTTGCATGGCAGCGGCAGGTAATAACTTGGTTAATGCACAGGCGGTCATGAAGCACCAGTATGACGCCAAGGTGAAGCTTCGGGAGTTTTCGGTGGGTCAGGAGGTAATGTTGCTTTTACCTTTGCCTGGACACCCCCTTTCTGCCAAGTTTATTGGGCCGTATGTGGTGGCTAAGAAACTGTCCGACTTTGATTATCTCGTTGCAACACCTGACCGTAGAAAAAAACATCAGTTATGTCATGTTAACCTCATGAAAGAGTATGTGAGACGCCCCTCAGAGCCTCTCACTGTCCCTGTGCTGGCCTGCAGCGGCCAGGGTGGAGAAGGAGGTGGGGACAGTCATGCTGCTGAGGAGGATAGCTGGGACTGTGTCATTTCCGCGGAACAGTGGGCGGGGAATACTGAACAAGAGGCTAGGCAAGCTGTAAGTCACCTGCCTGAGCACCAGGGTGCTGCTGTCCTAGGCCTGTTCAGGTCATACCCCTCTGTTTTCGCCGAACACCCAGGTCTCACTACTCAGGTAACGCACGACGTGGACGTCGGTGATAATGTGCCCTTCAAGTCAGTGCCCTACCGTGTGCCCCCGGTAAAGTTGCCAGCTTTACGGGAGGAGTTAAAGTACATGGTTGAGAGAGGGATGATCACTGAAGGTTATGTGAAGTGGACATCACCCGTCACGTTGCAGCCAAAACCTGACGGCAAGGTGCGGTTCTGCATAGATTTTCGTAGGCTAAATGGCTTGACCACTACCAACCCTTACCCGTTGCCTCGAGTTGACGACAGCGTGGACAAGATAGGGAATGCAAAGTACCTTACTAAAATTGATCTTGAAAAAGGCTACTGGCAAGTACCCCTGTCGGACCGAGCTAAGCAAGTTTGTGGTTTTGTGGTAGATGGCAAGACCTACCAATGTAACGTAATGCCTTATGGGCTTAAGAACGCACCTGCCACGTTTCAGAACCTGATGAACGATATTTGTGACGAAATCCCTAACTGCACGGTCTACCTTGATGACGTGATAGTGTATGATGACGATTTTGAAAATCACCTAAGGCACTTAGAGACCCTGTTTGGGAAGTTGTACGATGTGGGCTGGTGGTGAACCTGAGGAAGTGCGAGTTTGTAAAGGCTACTGTGCAGTATCTTGGCTTCGTGGTCGGGTTAGGCCGGGTGTGCCCCCCCCTGAGCAAGATACAGGCTATCAATATGTTTCCCAGGCCCACCACTAAGCGCCAGGTCATGCGGTTAAGGTATGATAGGCTATTATAGGCGCTTCATCCGGGGATACTCTACTGTCTTAGCACCGTTAACTGATCTACTGTCGAAGTCAGTGAAGTTCTGTTGGGCTGCGGAGTGTCAGAGGGCTTTCGACCTAGTCAAGCACCTGCTGTGTACACATCCGATTTTGAGAGCCCCAGACTTCTCCAGGAGTTTTCAGCTGGCGACTGATGCCAGCGGTGTGGGTGCCGGGGCAGTGTTACTGCAGACTGATTCCGAGGGCTTGGAACACCCAGTGAGCTTCTTTTCTCGCAAGTTTAATTCAGCACAAAGGAATTACTCGACTATAGAGAAGGAGCTTCTTGCTATCGTTTTGTCGCTCAAACATTTCGAAGTTTATGTTCCAGCCTACGGCCCGGTAGTGACGATTTATACGGACCATCATCCCTTGAAATTCCTAAATCAGTTTCACAATCGGAATATGCGGTTGACCAGGTGGTCCCTAATGCTCCAAGAGTATAATCTCAACATTCAGCATATTGCCGGGAGTGAGAACGTGATAGCAGATTGTCTATCAAGGGTTGATGATCCAGGATAGTCGTGCACGGTGTGTGGGTTGAGCAGGAGTAAAATTAGGCTATCATAACGCCGTCCAAAAGATTATAAAACAATAAAATAAACGACAAATTTTTTTTTAAAGTTTTGTAAGTCTTTATTGTTGTAGCATGATGCATGCGATATTGTGTTTTATGTATAATTCACACTTCAGTTGTTGTGCACCTTTTGCAATTAGTGGCAGCTAAGGGTAGCAGGTCGGTTGGTTGCCTGTCAGATTTTGATAATGCTTCTAAGGTCGATTATCTAAAGTCTTGGGGGGGCTGTGACGCACCCAGTGCGTGGCAACGCAACCTGATTGTACTCCTTGGTACTCCACTGTACCGCCGCTGTGCGGTACCTCTGTACCGCTGTACCGTGCTGGTTGCTTATATTGAGTGTGACAACGTATAACTATGTTCTTTGTATCTCTGCAAAGGTCTCGTCATGTGCTAACCAGTGGTGGGTTTTGTTTTAAGCCATGTCGAGACCTTCCATTTAATATGTAGTATCAATGGAGAAGTTGATAGATAAGACAATGGGAGTTCAGAGAGAGAGAGTGAGTTGGGCTTCAGAGCGAGAGGGTAGCAATGCGCCACGCTGCCGGGGGGGTGGTTGCCAGACGTATGGACCGGTTGGCAGCCTTGCGCTTATAGCTAGGCGCGACAGGGTTGGTAGTCCATTGCCGCCTGCCTATGCTGCCTGGGCTGCCCATGTTGTCGTACTGCACATTGCCTGGAGGCTCGCTGTGTGTTCCATGATCAGGTTGCCTAGAACCTTTGAGATTCTAACATCCCTTGCCCTCTCTCCCGGCTTCTCACGGTTGCACTCTTTCTCTCTGACGACATTACTCTCATTTCATTCTTCTCTCTATTTAAATGCATAACCTTCCCTTGAGGTCCTAAAGGAGTTTCAGCACTCACCTCTCGTATTACTCTTAGGACAAGCATATATTTACATGTATTAGATTTAAGGGGTTAATGTGAACAGCGATCTTCTTGATGAGGATAGTTGGTGAACGTTCTACATGTTCACAAGTTATATGCCCAGCTCATCATCCAATTTGTGACTAGACTAGTGCCATGTGTAAGAGCCCGACCATGCCCAGGAGTTGTCTGTAGAGGGGCGAGGACTTAGCCTTGATTTGCCTACCGAGCCAGGAGCGAGTGCAGTACCAGAGACTACAGCTCGCTCGTAGTGCCGGTATAGTAGAGTAACGTAATTTATCTGTCCTTGTGTTCTCTGCAGTCTTTTCCTGGGTTCTCGCTTTCGGTGCTGGGACTCGTTGTTCCTGTGACTTGGCCTGCTAGCTAGAACACATGGGGATGATGAGTGGGCTATATCTTTATTTTACTATGCATTGCAGCTCTCTTTAAGTATATGTATGTAACACTTTACAATACACATTACTCACACACAAGACAACACTATTAATACTTTCATGTATCAATTAACTACACTGTCGTTTTGCTGCTGTGTCCGGAGTTCTATTGCGTAGGGCGCATACGGACTCAGAGGGGAGACAGAGTGAGAGAAGCGAAGTAGCCTATGCGGTAGTAGGCTACCGGCGCAGTACTGTTGCCTGCAACCTTTTAGTTATTTAGTTATTCCAAGTATAGATTCATTATTACAATAAGTGACTACTGTTTATGTTCCTTCCATGTGTATTATTAGGTATCTACTGGATCATGAACATCTTGTATGCTACATGCTAGTGCATGTTAGTAGGGGACAGTTATTCTAGTGCACGCACTTTCAAGTAGGCGTGTACATTTGTCATTTAGCATTTCACTGTCATACCTTTAGCCTGCTTCTATTCTACATTATTAGAGGCTTAATATTAACGTAGTTTCTTGAGTATTGCATTTCTTTAGTAATAACGTAACCTATAAATGTCTGAGGGAGTTTAGCCTCATAGCCTACCCCTGTTGTACACTTTCGCCGAGTTAAGGTACCTCGTTACCATAGACGATAACTCTGTAGGGCGTTGGTGCTTTTGTTGTCTGGAGCATATAGTATTTGGGACTGGAATCGAGCGTGTCGTTGTCACATAAGCCATTTCTGTCCTACGATCAAGAATCCCGAATATGTATTGCCGATCCAGCCGTAACAATATATATATATACAAGGTGTATATATATTTTTTTTTTTTTTTCTATGTGATTGAGGGAGGCAAAAGGCATAACTGCCTATAGCGAGTGCCTCCCCCATAGTTGAAAGAGTGACAGGGCCAAAATCAAGGGACGTTCGAGCCAAAATGCCTGGACACACGGAGTTTGAAGCAATTTAATTCATAGGAAGAGGGAAAGACTGATTCTGGGAGAGAGTTCCAGAGCTCAGATGTTGAGTAGAAGAAAGTTTGAGAGTAACGTTTCACTCTTGGGTTGGAGAGTTGCACAGAGTAGGGGTGGGATTGAGTTGCAAGACGGGTACCACGTGCCCTACGTAAAGGAGGTGGTATGCACTGGGATAGCTCTGAGGAACACTGATTATTATAGTAGCGATAGAATAGCGAGAGAGATGCAACATTGCGGCGGAGAGAGAGAGATTGCAGAGAGTTGGTGAGTGGACGGGAGTTAATGATACGAAAGGCCTTCCTTTCAACTTTGTCTAGGAGAGCGGTGTGAGAGGAACCTCCCCACACATGTGAACAATACTCAATACAAGGGCGCACTATGCCCCTGTACAGAGCAAGAAGCTGTGCAGGGGAAAAGAACCCCCTAAGGCGGTTGAGCACACCCAGCTTCTGGGAGGCTGCCTTAGCAAGACTGGTAATATGGTCCTTCCAAATGAGAGCAGAAGAAAAAGAGACACCAAGAATATTGAGAGAAGATGAAGGGTTGATTTTTGTATTGTTGAAGAATAAGGGATAGTCCGCTGGGAGATCCTGACGGGTAGATAGATGGAGAAATTGGGTTTTGGAAGCATTAAAGTTAACAAGGTTTTCACTGCCCCAATTGGAAATAGTATTTAGATCAGAATTTAAGAGTTCTATGGCTTCATTACGTTTGTTGTTGAGGGATTGCTGGCTGGGGCGTTCTGAAAAACTAATGGAGTAGTGTAAGGTTGAGTCGTCTGCGTATGAATGGATGGGAATTAAGGTACAGTTAAGGAGATCATTTATAAAAATTAGAAAGAGAATAGGAGATAGGACAGAGCCCTGAGGAACACCGGAGTTTATAGGGTGAGGAAGTGAACAATGGCCGTCCACAACCGCAGCTATGGAACGGCCGGAAAGGAAATTAGAGACAAAGGCACAGATGGAGGGATAGAAACCGAAGGAGGGTAGTTTAGAAATTAAAGATTTATGCCAGACTCTATCGAAGGCTTTCGATATGTCTAGTGCAATAGAAAAAGTCTCACCGAAGTCCCGAAAGGAGGATGACCAAGAGTTAGTAAGATATGAAAGAAGATCACCAGTAGAGCGACCCTTAAGGAAGCCATACTGGCGATCTGAGAGCAGATTATGAGAAGAGAAATGCTTAAGAAATTTGGAAGCAAGAATAGTTTCAAATACTTTAGAAAGACAAGAGATAAGAGCAATTGGACGATAGTTGGAGGGTTGAGAGCGGTCACCCTTCTTTGGGACAGGTTGAATGTGAGCAAACTTCCAGCATGAAGGGAAGACGTTAGAGGATAGACAGAGACGAAAGAGTTTGCCTAGGCAGGGAGTCAGCACGGAAGCACAGTTTTTGAGAACAACAGGAGGAACACCGTCCGGACCGTACGCCTTATTAGTGTTAAGCCCAGAGAGGGCTTAACACTAATATATATATATATATAATATATATATAATATATATATAATATATATATATATATATATATATATATATATATATATATATATATATATATATATATATATAATATATATATAATATATATAATATATATATAATATATATATATATATATATATATATATATATATATATATATATATATATATATATATATATATACATATATATATAAAAGATGTCATACATATATATATATATATATATATATATATATATATATATATATATATATATATATATATATATATATATATATATATATATAAATAGAAGGTGTCACAAATATATATATATATATATATACTGTATATACAAGATGTCATAAATATATATATATACCGGTATATATATATATATATATATATATATATATACATATATATATATATATATATATACAAGGTGTCAAACCACAGAAATATGCAGATTTCCAAGCCACCCTAGGAGGTACTGCATTTGACTCGTTATTTGTTTAGAGTGGTTTCCCCAGGAGGCCTATATCCACTTTGATGATGAAGGTGGGTAAATGTAGGTGGGTGAATGTCGGTGGGTGAATGTCGGTGGGTAAACGAGGGTGGGTGAATGAAGGTGGGTGAATGAAGGTGGGTGAATGAAGGTGGGTGAATGAAGCCGGGTGAATGAAGAAGAGAAATGGAGAAGAGAAATGAATGAATCAATGAATGAATGATTGCACATGGCTCCTGACTATATGACACCTGCATTGTGACGATGGAAAAGGTTGAAGCAGTCGTTGACGTCAATGCAGAGGGCAACCGTGCAAGTCATGCAGCGGAAGCTTGTGTCCTTGCGAATGCCGTTCATTACTTTGCAGTAATAGCAACGGAGTCGCTTCTTGGCCGGAATCCTCTGCCGAGAATGGTCCAAGGCCCTGTTCAACCGGATATGGTTCAGAACAATAGGACGGGGCCTTGGGACAACTCCAGGTCGAGGTCTCCGGACTCGTACCGCTCCTGCTGCTTCCAGTACTGGTGGCGGTTGGTTGGCAGCTTCAAGAGCTGCTTCCCCATCGTCACCAGCAGCAACTGCATCAGGTGCTAGTACCACGGGGGGTTGAACCAGGACATAGTTTCCCCCCGGGGCAGCAGCATCAGCAGCAGCATCATCTGGTTCTGGTGGTGGGGAGGGGACACCGAGACGTGGTGCCCTCTCAACGCCTCCACCAGGAGCAGCAACAGGAGAGGGTGGAGTGTTGTCAGGAGCAGCAGGGGCTGGGGAGTCTGAATGGTCATCGTCAGACGACCCCGATGATCCACCGGGTTGCCGTTGCCTGCGTGCATGCCTCTGTGGCTCACGCTGGTCACGCGGCAGATCTTGTGCTCGGTGGACTGGCCTCCCCGACATAGGCCACTCTGCAGGGTTGAAGTGCAGCAAGGAAGTACAGATGTGCTCCTGGAAGTCCAGCAAGGTCATCTTCTTCCTTGGGTAGCACTTCCTGTACAGGACATGGGCGTTGAAGAGGGCCATTTGGATGAAGTAGAAGGTGATCTTCTTCGTCCACTTGACCGTCCTTCGCTGGAGGGGGTAGTACTGGACCATCTGGTCAAAGTGATCCACCCCACCCATGTGGATGTTGTAGTCTTCAACGCAAACAGGTTTGAAGACCTCCCTCTGTCCACGACGCCACTTGGCCTGTTGGTCCTTCTCTTTGAAACTGACAAGCTTCGGGATGGTGTCCTGGTTGTGGAAAGTGGACACCATGTTGACGATGCGCTTGTCTCGCCAAAGTAGGACCATGGTTAAGCCGTTGTTCATTGCTAATGTCGCATCGCGTTCAATCTGATTTGCTTTAGCAATGTCGCACAACCGCTTAGGAGCTCCTCGTACAAGGCGCAGGGTGCCACACACATAGATGTTGTGTGTGAGCATTTGCTGGCACAGGTCAACTGAGTTGTAATAGTTGTCCATGTACAGCCTGTACCCCTGGTCTCTGAAGGACTCCGTGAGACCCTCCACCGTCTCCTGGAGAGATGTATCCGGACCGGTGTAGACCAGAAAGTCCCACACATAGCCAGTCAACGCCTCTGCCAGGATGTACAGCTTGACACCGTACTTCGTCGGCTTCATTGGGTTGTAAACCTTGAATGAAAGGCGACCCTTCCATCCAAGGCTGCCTTCGTCAAGGGACAGCTTTTCGGTGGGGATGTATGCCAGCTTGAAGCCTTCAAGTAGGTATTCCATCACCGTCCGAACCTTCACAAGCCTGTCCTTGTTCTGCCTGCAGACAAAGCATGGAAATACTTCCATACTTGTTGAAAGCATGGAAATACTTCAACAAGGCTAGAAACTTAGTCCTACTCATCGTTCTCCGAAATACTGGGTAGTCGTGAAGGACAGTTGAACGCCAGTAGTGACTCAGAGAAGGAATCTTGGTGATGCCCATGAGGAAGTACAGGCCAAGGAATATGGCCATTTCCTCCTCACCAAACAGGTGCCAAAGAGCGGCTGCTCCGTCAACGAACTTGGCGCAAGCATTTGTCTCCAATACCAAGTATTGCAGCATCTCCCTTGTAAAGAAGAGCTGGAAGAACTGGAGAGGAGTCACCGGCTTTGGAACCTGCATGCCAGGGGTCCCTGAGAACAGATCAGGCTGGGGGTCGAAGGGGGTGTCGGTCCAACCGGCATCACGATCGGGGGCAGGATCGCGAGCACGGCCACGACCACCGCGAGGACCACCGCGAGGACCACCACGAGGAACACCTCTGCGGCCCCTGGGCCTACCACCTGCCCCCCTACGGGGACCTGGCCTCCGGCGTGGCATAGGTGGTAGGTCGAGGGGTTGAGTGGGGGGGGCTTCTGCATCAGATGATGCAGAAGCCAGTGAACCTGGTGCAGCACCAAGTGGTGAAAGGTGTGGAGCTGGTGAACCTGGTGCAGCTGCACCAGCTGGTGAAAGGTGTGGAGCTGGTGAACCTGGTGCAGCTGTACAAGTTGGTGAATGGTGAAGAGGAAGCCTTTGGGGAAGAAGCTCCTCGATTGCTGCTGGAGGATTCAACGCTGTGCGTGGCACCTCAGCAACAACCTGAGCACGCACTGCGGCTTCAGCAACCTCAGCACGCATTGCGGCTCGATGCTCAGGCAGAACAAATGCCGAGGGGGTCAACGGTGTGTCGCTGAAGGGGGACACTGCAGGGGTGACCATTCCCATGGCACGCGAAGGCGGGGTATTCAAAGTGCCCACAGCAAGTAGCGTAGCAAACAGGTGTGGGCTGCGGGCTGGTGATCCTGCTGGAAGCCAGGATGAGGCACCGCCACGCGAGGTGGATGGAAGAGGTGACGTGGGAAGTTGGGGGAAGTTGGGTGATGGTAGGAGGTAATCGGCGATGTTATGGATGGGATGAGATGTAGATGGGATGGGATGAGATGTAGAAGGGATGGGATGGGATGTGGATGGGATGGATGGTGGTGGTGGTGGTGGTGGATCCGCTGGGGCTAGTTCAGTTGGTGGTGGTGGTGGTGGGTTGTCTGACATTGCTGGTGGTGGTGGTGGATCGGCCGAGGTGGGGGCGTCGAGGCGGAGTCGCTTGGGCGGATGTGAAGCCCAATCCTCATCGTCAGACCACTCGTCCGACTTACTCTCGCTCGCCGTCTCATCCGTCGTCGTCATGTCCAGCACCTCATTGACCACATCTTCCAGCTGGGAGTCCCACAAAGGTTTCTTCTTGTCCGACATGGCAGCTGGCGTATGGCGGTAGGCTGCCGTATGGCGGTGGGCTGCCGTATGGCAGTAGGCTGGCGTATGGCGGTAGGGTGGCGTATGGCGGTAGGCTGGCGTATGGCGGCAGGCTGGCGTAGTTAACTTACGATGCTGAAACCAAGAAATGGAAATAAAGGAAAAACGTAATTGACGTTGATAGTTGTCATGACGCAAGTTCGCCATCACTGGATCCATATAACGTTGGTATAGTTCACCATGACATAGTCATAGTTTTGCACTATCCGATTCCAGATAACGTGAATATAATGGATTCATGACGCTATAGTTCCGCATTTTGTAATTCAAATGGGGGAACACCATGACGTAGTCATAGTATGGCATTATAAGAATATATATATTTATACCTTGGGGCTCTTTGGCCAAACACCCTGGGGAACAGAACAACACAACAGGGAAGGGGACAAGAAAAAAAATTATATATATACGGTATATACCTTTATATAAAAAATAAATATAATCAAATAAATCCCAATATATATAAAATAACTATATAAATACTCGGTTATGGGCCCTGCCCTTGCTCTGGACATAGGGGGTGGTCCCATTGACACCCCGGGGAACAGGAACAATAACCAAAAACAAATATATAAATGAAACAAAATTATAAATAAAATAAAATGATAGGCCTATAAATAAAATAAATAAAAACTATAATAAATAAAAATATATATAAAATAACTATAAATACTCGATTATGGGCCCTGCCCTTGCTCTGGACATAGGGGGTGGTCCAATGGACACCCTGGGGGAACAGGAACAATAAAACAAATATATATATAAATGAAACAAAATTATAAATAAAATAAAATGATAGGCCTATAAATAAAATAAATAAAAACAATAATAAATACAAATATATATAAAATAACTATAAAAACTCGAGTATGGGCCCTGCCCTTGCTCTGGACATAGGGGGTGGTCCAATGGACACCCTGGGGAACAGGAACAATAACCAAAACAAATATATAAATGAAACAAAATTATAAATAAAATAAAATGATAGGCCTATTAATAAAATAATTAAAAACTATAATAAATACAAATATATATAAAATAACTATAAATACTCGATTATGGGCCCTGCCCTTGCTCTGGACATAGGGGGTGGTCAATGGACACCCTGGGGAACATGAACAATAAAACAAATATATATATATATATATATATAAATGAAAACAAAATTATAAATAAATAAAATGATAGGCCTATAAATACAATAAATAAAAACAATAATAAATAAAAATATATATAAAATAACTATAAATACTCGATTATGGGCCCTGCCCTTGCTCTGGACATAGGGGGTGGTCCAATGGACACCCTGGGGAACAGGAACAATAAAAAAGATATATATATAAATGAAACAAAATTATAAATAAAATAAAGTGATAGGCCTATAAATAAAATAAATAAAAACAATAATAAATAAAAATACATATAAAATAACTATAAATATTCGATTATGGGCCCTGCCCTTGCTCTGGACATAGGGGGTGGTCCAATGGACACCCTGGGGAACAGGAACAATAACCAAAAAATATATATAAATGAAACAAAATTATAAATAAAATATAATGATAGGCCTATAAATAAAATAAATAAAAACAATAATAAATAAATATATATATATATAAAATAACTATAAATACTCGATTATGGGCCCTGCCCTTTCTCTGGACATAGGGGGTGGTCCAATGGACACCCTGGGGAACAGGAACAAAAACCAAAGCAAATATATAAATGAAAGAAAATTATAAATAAAATAAAATGATAGGCCTATAAATAAAATAAATAAAAACTATAATAAATAAAAATATATATAAAATAACTATAAATACTCGATTATGGGCCCTGCCCTTGCTCTGGACATAGGGGGTGGTCCAATGGACACCCTGGGGAACAGGAACATAAAACAAAAAATATATATAAATGAAACAAAATTATAAATAAAATAAAAATGATAGGCCTATAAATAAAATAAATAAAAACAATAATAAATAACAATATATATAAAATAACTATAAATAATCGATTATGGGCCCTGCCCTTGGCTCTGGACATAAGGGGTGGTCCAATGGACACCCTGGGAATAGGAACAATAAACAAAAAAATATGTAAATGAAACAAAATTATAAATAAAATAAAATGATATAAATAAAATAAATAAATAAAACTTATAATAAATCACAATAAAGAAAAATAGGCCTATATATAAAATAACAATAGAAATACATGAATATATATATATATATACAGTATATATATATATATATATATATATTATATAAAATAAAGATAGGCCTAGCCCAAGCCTAAACATATAAAATATCCCAGCTGTGAGGAAAAGGTAAAAGGTCAAGGAGTGCTGACCCGCCGCGGGCAAGTAATTATGGGATTACCTTAGGTACTTTACCAAGACATCTGTGGCTGTCCAAAGGTTCACTGCTGTAGTGTAGTGTACAGTGGCGCATAAAAGTCTTGTATTTTTTATGCCAGGCTATATACTGTGACATATTTGTACTTACCGTGACATTTTTGTCTAAAAAATTAGTTTATTATCTATCCACACTTCACTGTTAGTTACTTCACTCAAATAAAACTGTGTATTCACTAAAAATTGCCCAAATTGGGCATAAAATAATGCCAAAAATGGGCAAAACACAACTATATTGCGTAATTACAGCTTTATTATACTGCGTATGTAGTATTTATTCATAAAATATATTGGTCATTCAAGCGAAAATGAAGGTTTTAGGGCAATATATATACGACACACACGTATAGCCTAGGTTACATTCGTAATCACAAACCTAACATAAGTTAGGAATGTGACTACAAATGCTTACTACACTAACCTACGAATATGATATAAATAATATTATTATTCACAGTTCACAACACTTCCACTGGGTCCATTCTACCCGCCTAAAAAACACATGGCTGGCTATGGAGAGGCGAACAACGAGGCACAGAGTCACAAATTACGAGTTATATACATAAATTATAAATAGATAGCCACAAATTGATGATACACTGCCTCTTAGTACATAAATAATCAAGATTTGCCCGCCTGAAACCCGCTCCATGGCGGGCAATGGGGGCGAGACGAGATTTAAAGGTCTGGGAGTACTACCTCACAGACTGGCGGCCGGCTCACAACTGGTGAAACAAAGCCCCGCACTCCTCACACAGGGACGCTAGGGGGTTGCCAGATATTTAATTTTGTAGCTTACTAATGGCTAACTTACCAGCCAAAAATGCGTCCAAATCACGTCATAAACTTATTTACCACGAATATCTCTAACTTACAGGTGGCATTATGACGCGATTGCGTCATACGACCACTGTTCGAGGGGTGGCGTTATGACGCGATCGCGTCCTAAAAATGCGAGAGGGTTAACATTTTCATAATAGTGGTCTCCTTACCTGCACCATATATACTCAGCAAGATATTATATATCCACAGATCTGGAAGACATAAGTGATAACATTATCCACAGTTTCACACTGTAATATTGTATATGTTTACATTACATAATATATACACTGTGACAGCAATGGTATACATATTGAGCTTATTACTGTATATCGGACAAATGTAATAACAAATTACACATTATACATCATTCTAGCTATAATTACACATTATACATCATTCTAGCTATAATTACACATTACACATCATTCTAGCTATAATTACACATTATACATCATTCTAGCTATAATTACACATTATACATCATTCTAGCTATAATTACACATTATACATCATTCTAGCTATAATTACACATTATACATCATTCTAGCTATAATTACACATTATACATCATTCTAGCTATAATTACACATTATACATCATTCTAGATATAATTAGACAATTTTGTGCAGTTTAATAAGGATCTGTGGTAGTAAATAGCGGTTAAGTGAGATACAGTATGTCGAAGCCTGTTCATAGTTTATTATTGGTATTATATTTATCAAAGGTATTATCACGCCATCTAACTTGGCTTCTCTGATATACATTATATGCTTTTGATCGCAGGCCAGTATGTCAATTTCACCCTTACTATCGTGCTCTCTTAGGGGATTATGTTCTCTCTCTCAACAAGTACCACCGGGGGGCCCCCCCCCCCCCCTTCAAACCCCGGTTTATGAGGGGAAATAGGGGTATAAAATAAGGGCCATAGGACCATCCCCCCCCACCCCCAAAACCCGTCCCAAACTTCTTTTTAAAGTGCCGACGTAACAGACACTATCCTCAACCCCCACCAACACTTGCAACCTGCATCATCAACATCGGAACAACTTTTAAGGGAAGTGACCACTCCAACATTTTGTACCTTTCGTTTCTGCAAATTCTCCCTCACTAACCCCAAATCATGGCACCGATCAGAATTAAATGCCCCTCCTGTAGCAAGAACTACTACAAGGAATGGTATCCGCGTCATGGGTATCCAAATGCCAAGTGTTTTATGTGTTTAACTGGTGAAAACTTTTTGCTCTTGGAGTACACATTAGAAGCACACAAGGCACAGGTTGACGAACTGAAGCGAGATAATCTCACACTAAAGGAGACTGTAGGTGTACTTGCCCATCAAAATTTCTTACTTAAAGATCGAGTAAAGGACATAGAGAGTAAGCAAGTCGACGTTGTTAAAAATCTTCAAAAAGAAAACCCATCCAATGATCTATATCAGACAGTAGTCAACAGGCGTAACAAGAACAAATCCCAAGGGAATGGGAAAGCGACACCAGGTATCCCTATCAAAACAGATTTGCTGTTCTCGCCGAAAACAATGAACACGAGGTAACTGACCACGTGAATGGGAATGGGAATGGAAAAGCGACACCAGGTAACCCCATCAAAAACAGATTTGCACACGAGGTAACTGACCACGTGAAAGCAAGCTCGAAAGGCAAGAAAACTCCTGACAAGAAAACAACGAAACCATCAAATCACGGAGTCAGCGGGAAGGAGAAACTCACCCTAGTATATGGTGACAGTCTCATGCGAGGTCAAGGAGCTGCCTTTGCCACCAAGAACAGAGGAAAAAGGTCAGTAAAGGTCATTCCAGGCGGTAAAGTCGAACATATCTTGAAAGACATAACTAACTCCGCCATACCAGAGGGCACCTGTGTAGTCGTCAATGTTGGCTCAAATGACTGCTTTGACGGAGGTAAGGCCCCAATTAAGACCATAGAAAAAGATTTTGAGAACCTAATTAAAGTCATGAAAAGGAAGACCACGAAATGTGTGGTAAGTGGCGTCATACCCCGGATTAAAACAAGCTCATACGGACAAAATAGAGCCATAGAAATTAACAACGCAGTCAAGGTCATGTGCGAACAAGAGAAGGTACTGTATGTGGACAATTGGACCACCTTTGTAGGGAACTCGTCCCTGTACAGCGGAGATGGCATTCATTTATCAGAAAAAGGCGTTCAGCACATGAGTGACACCCTGAATCAAGCAACCTACATTGCCCACGAAAACAACGCCAGTCAGGACCGAGAAATATCTATGCTAATAGACTCCTCTGAGTATTGATATCGCTACCCCCGGAAAAGCCCTCCCACAACCCCACCCAATCAAACTCCACCCGCACAGTTAAGAGAAATAAATAACCCCGCCCAACCCTTCCAAGTCCATCACAACCATTTAAACGAAACCGTCAAAACCCAATGGCTCACAAGTTGCGAAAACTTACCTACCTGAACCACAAAACAAACTAAACAACTCCACCCAACCCCATCCAAGCCAACTGAATGAATTTGACAACCCGCCGCGGCTTCAAGTCACAACCCCAAACTCATCCCCACCAATAAGAAAAACAAATCCAGCGCATGCTGAGAGAAATGATATAAAAATAATATCCATAAATGCATGCTCAATAAGAAACAAAATAGACGAACTCAAATGTCTGTTATTAAATGAGAAAGTTGACGTTATTTGTATAACGGAAACACATCTGAACCTTAAAAATAAAGATCTACTTCATGAATATCACATAGAGCCATATAAATTTTTTCATAAAGACCGTAACAATGGAAAACAAAGAGGGGGGGTTGCAATGTACGTTGCAACCTACCTAAACCCAGTCGAGGTGACTCTCCCCGAAAGTAATGCAGAAATAGTGTGCGTCAAAATAAATACAAAAAACATGAAGTTAAATATCACTACAGCGTACCGACCACCGAGACTAACTGTTGCCGATGATACAATTTTTTATGAAATACTAGAGAAAACCCTTAATTCCGACGAAACCGTTTTACTAGGCGACTATAACCTCCCCCTAATTGACTGGAATACCCTGACCGGAAAAAATGCTGAGTCACGCCTAATGACAAGCTTCATCCAGGACAATTTTTTGACTCAACACGTAAGACAGCCGACGCGAGACAGGAATATATTAGACCTCGTAATCACTACCCAAGAAAATTTATTATCAAACCTGGATGTAGGTGAACATCTGGCAACGTCCGATCATAAAATCTTAAGAATAAACGTTATAAGCAAATATTCCTCAGTAAAAACAACAGGAATGGTTTCGGACTTCAAAAACGCAAATTATGACGGACTTAAGGAATCGCTATCAAACATACACTCAAACCTCATAAATATAAACGAAGTAAATGAACTATGGGGACATTTTAAGTCTACAATTACAGAAGCGCATAAACAATTTGTACCCATGAAACCAAAACGTAATACGAAATCAAGTATGCCCCCTTGGTACAGTAGAGACATTGGCAAGGCAATAAGGAAAAGGAATCAACTCCACAAACTTGTAAAAAATAACACAAACACTGAAGTAATTAAAAACTTGTACAAAAATAGTAGAAGGGAAGTGAAAAAAATAATTAGGGCGAACAAACAAAATTACGAAATGACTATTGCCAGAGAAAGTGCCACAAACCCCAAAAAAATCTACAGTTACGTAAACAAAAATAAACAGATCAAAAGCGGAATCGGACCGCTAATAGAAGATGGCCAGACAATAACAGGTGACACAAACACGGCAAATCTGCTCAACAAATATTTTGGCTCAGTTTTCACAGAAGAAATTATCGATCATACCCCTGAAAATAACACCTCAACTCATGTGATAGGAGATTTCACCATCAGTGTTACCGAAGTACAAAGCAAATTGAGTAATTTAAATGTAAATAAGACCCCGGGACCCCGACATGCTCCACCCGAAAATAATTAAGAATGTCAAGGACGAAATAGCAAAACCCCTGACACAACTATTTAACTTATCACTACTAAATGGGGATTGTACCGAGTGATTGGAAGATGCGAACATTACGCCGATATACAAGAAGGGTAGCAAGGCCAAAGCGAGTAATTACAGACCAATTAGCCTAACTTCAATTGTAGGAAAAATCATGGAAAAAATCATTAGAGATAAGATAGTAGATTACCTCGAATCAAACAACCTAATCAAAAATAGTCAACACGGCTTTAGATCAAATAAGTCATGCCTAACAAATTTGATTGAATTTTATAACAAACTATTCACATATAACGACATGACGAAATCACTAGATATAATCTTCTTGGACTTTCAAAAAGCTTTCGACAAGGTGCCTCACCGAAAACTATTGGCTAAACTGGAGAGGATAGGTATCAAAGGTGAAATTCATTCTTGGATAAAAAATTGGCTTACAGACAGAAGACAGAGAGTGGTGATAAATGGAGTGGAATCGGAGTGGGAGCCTGTCACTAGTGGAGTTCCACAGGGTTCAGTCCTTGGACCGGTCCTGTTTCTCATTTACATTAACGATATCGATGTAGGGGTAAACAACACCATTTCCAAATTCGCCGACGATACAAAAATAGGAAATACAGTCCTGAACGAAGATGATAGAAATGCGTTGCAATCTGATTTAAACAAGATATCAGAGTGGTCGAAAAAATGGCAGATGCCCTTCAATGTCGATAAATGTCAGGTGCTGCAGGTTGGTAGCAGAAATATGAAATACAAATACGAAATGAATGGCAAACAAATAAAAACCGCAACGGTAGTAAAAGACCTAGGGGTACTAATATCTGAAAACCTAAAAACTTCCGACCAATGTATAGCAGCTGCAAATAAGGCAAACATAGCATTGGGCTTTATTAAACGAAAATTTACATATAAACATGAAAACGTAATAGTGCCACTGTTCAAAAGTATGGTGAGGCCCCACCTTGAATATGGTGTGCAGTTCTGGTCACCTTATCTGATCAAGGACATTGTAAGACTCGAGTCAGTACAGCGTAGAGCGACGAAGATGATACCCTCATTAAGAAATAAACCATATGAAGAAAGACTTAAACGATTGAACCTGTTCTCATTAAAAAAGAGGAGGTTGAGGGGTCAGCTTATTGAGTGCTTTAAGATACTAAAAGGTTTCGACAAAGTCGATGTAAATGCACTATTCACATTAAACAATACTAATCAAACTCGCGGAAATGGAATGAAATTAAAAACCAAAAAGGCAAACCTAGATGTCACAAAGAGTTTCTTCACCTACAGTGTGGCGACAGAGTGGAATAAACTACCAGCGAGAGTGGTGGAGAGCGACACAATAAACGCTTTCAAGGGAAGGCTTGACCTCTATCTGCAGAGGGCTGGGGTGATATGAAAAAAAAAAAAAAAAAAAAAAAAAAAAAAAAAAAAATGTATGTATATGTATGTGTGTGCACTGTACAGTATGTATATATATACTATATATATATGTATGTATGTGTGTATGTGTATATATGCACATATGCATAATATATAGTTTGTAAGGCCAGACTGCCTAGTAAGGACCTTGAGGTCTGTGTGGTCTGTGTATCTATGTAGCTCTATGTAGCTCTATGTAGCTCTCTCTCTCTCTCTCTCTCTCTCTCTCTCTCTCTCTCTCTCTCTCTCTCTCTCTCTCTCTCTCTCTCTCTCTCTCTCTTTCTCTCACTTACACTTGGAGCTTTAGAGACTATTATGTTCTCTCTTACTTTCTCTCACACACATATATATTCCAACCACAGCCATACATATATGTATTGCCCGACCTGGCATACCCCAGTACAATATATATTTTTTGCTGAGGCAATTTTCACGTCTTCCTATATATATTTATATATAATATATATATATATATATATATATATATATATATATATATATATATATATATATATATATATGTTTGATTTTAGTTCTATGTGAGTGAGGGAGGCAAAAGGCAGAACTGTCTGTAGCGAGTGCCTCCCGCAGAGTTGAAAGAGTGACAGGGTCAACATTAATGGACGTTAGAGCAAAAATGCCCGGACCCATGGAGTTTGAAGCAATCTAAATCATAGGAAGAGGGAAAGACTGATTAAGGGAGAGAGTTCCAGAGGTCAGCTGTTGAATAGAAGAAAGACTGAGAGTAATGTTTCACTTTTGGGTTGGAGAGTTGCACAGAGTAGGGGTGTGATTGTGTTGCAAGACGGGTACCACGTGCCCTACGTAGAGGAGGTGGTATACACTGGGAGAGCTCTGAGGAACACTGTTATTATAGAAGCGATAGAATAGCGAGAGAGATGCAACATTGCGGCAGAGAGAGAGAGATTGCAGAGAGTTGGTGAGTGGACGGGAGTTAATGATACGAAAGGACATCCTTTCTACTTTGTATAGGAGTGCGGTGTGAGAGGATCCTCCCCAAACACGTGAACAATACTCAATACAAGGATGCACTGTGCCCCTGTACAGAGCAAGAAGCTATGCAGGGGTACAGAACCCCTTGAGGTGGTTGAGCATCCCAGCTTCTAGGAGGCTGCCTTAGCAAGACTGGTAATATGGTTCTTCCAAGTGAGAGCAGAAGAAAAAGAGACACCAAGAATATTGAGAGAAGATGAAGGATTGATTTTTGTGAAGTTTGTTGAAGTATAAGGGAAAGTCTTCTGGGATTTCCGGACGGGTAGTAAAATGGAGAGATTGGGTTTTGGAAGCATTAACACCTTATTGGCGGGCTAGACGGTTTATTTATATGTACCGCCCAGCGGGGTGTTTTTAGCCAAAATAGGGCTGTTTACGTGATCATTTGCATGCCTAAATAAGACCCAGAGCGTAAAACAAGTATCTATCCCTGAAAGGGTATAAACAGAGCTTTCCAATGACACCACAACGATCCTTTTATGACGGCTAGTTTTCTTGCAACAACCGCGCAACACGAGTGCAAAAAGCATGTAATTCGGTACTTTCCCCATACAATTCAGTATGTAGCGAGTGAGAGAGGGAGGGAGGAGGTGGGATTCATGTCAGTAGGTTCGCCGCGGTGGTCTGGAGCAGTCATACGCTCGCTACTCTCCTGCCACCACTTGTCTCTCTCTCTCAGCAACATTACGTGCTGAAATTGCCACACGACCTATGTCGTGCGCCGCCAGATAGTCCAGATTTATTATACTCGACTTATGTTGCGCGCCGACATTTAGGGGTTAAAGGCAACAAGGTTTTCACTGCCCCAATTGGAAATAGTAGTTAGATAAGCGGATAAGTGTTCTATGGCTTCATTACGTTTGTTTTTGATGGATTGCTGGCTGGAGCATTCTGGAAAACTAATTGAGCAGTGTAAGGTAGAGTCATCTGCGTATGCATGAATGGGACTGGAGGTACAGTTGAGATCATTTATGAAAATCAGAAAGAGAATGGGAAATAGGACAGAGCCCTGAGGAACACCGGAGTTGATAGGATGAGGAAGTGAACGATGGCCGTCCACAACCGCTGCTATGGAATGGCCGGAAAGGAAATTTGAGAGAAAGGCACAGATGGAGGGATTGAAATCGAAGGAGGGTAGTTTAGAAATTAATTATTTTTGCCAGACTCTATCGAAGGTCTTCGATATGTCTAGCGCAATAGAAAAGGTCTCACCGAAGTCCCGAAAGGAAGATGACTAAGAGTTTGTAGGATATGAAAGAAAATCACCAGGAGAGCAACCCTTAAGGAAGCCATACAGGCGATCTGAGAGTAGATTATGGGACGAGAAATACTTAACCCTTCCAGCCCGGGTGTCCTTTCAGAAGGACACCTCGAAAGAAGGGCAGGTGCCCGGGTGTCCTGTTAAAAGGCTTATGCTTGAATGCGTGCTTCAAAATTCGCGCGGCCAAATTTTGTTTTGCAGGGGCGATCGCAGCGCTACCAAGCCTCAACTACTACAGTTATCAGTTCCTACTTGGCCGCCATACCGAGTAATACAGGAAAAATGGATTCCGACACGTCCTATTCGGTGCAACCTCCCGTGCGCCCCACTGCTACCCCACTAGCAACTTCGACGCCTGTAGCAACAGAGAAGATACCAGAACAACAGAAAGTGAAGCGTTTGTTGAGTGATAGCGCCATACAGCGAGCACTCTTTGATATTGGAGAGAGCAGTGGCGAAAGCTTGGTGGACAAAGAAACATTTATCAGTGCAAGCGAAGAAGACGATTTCGTTGGCTTTGGAGACGACGATAATGTGGATTTGTTTGAGGGGGGAGACAGTAGTGATGATCCTGATGTGGAAGTGTTTCAGGAAGGTGCTATTGAACTTCCAAGTGTCCTAGAACCTAGGCCTACCCCCTCGCCATCTTTCGTAGGTCAGCCTAGGGCTAGGCCTAGGCCTAGCCATAGCCCTACCCCTGGACCTTCCCCTTTGCCAGCACGTACGCCCTTGAAAGTGGGCAAATATTTTTTATAAACAGTCGCTGGTGAAAAGTGCAGCTAAATAAGCACGCAGGGCAGCCGCAGAAAAGGCTAGGGAAGCTGAACAGAGTGATCGTGACGCCGACCCTGGACTAGCAACCACCCGCATTCCATTGTCACGACGCCTTGATCCGGGACGCTGCATGGGTCACCCACAGCCCTCGGCTTCATCTCTCCTTCAGGAGGACCAAAGGGCCTCTTCAAGTGGTATTGGTGATATGCCACAGCCCTCAACACACCGCAGAGCATTATTTGTTGCGGAGAAGCCCTCGGCTCGCCGCAAAAGGAGCCCAACTCCCGAGGCCGAGGCTCCCAGTGTTGAAGCTCCCGCAGCCTCCCGCGCCCCACACCGCCGACGCCCGGTCACTTCGGAACCAGAATTGTCTCCTGAAGAGGATGCTGACGACCCCAACATTGCCCCAGATGACCTGACGTCGCCTGAGGAGGAAGAGGAAGAGGAACAGGAACAGGAGGAAGTCCCGGCAAGACAAGTGAGAGGGCGAGGTCGTGGACGTGGTCAGGCTTCCGACGCCGCTTCCCCTGGGCGTGGGCGTCCGCGTGGTCAAGGGCGTGTGCCAGGGCGTCCAGGGCGTGTGCCAGCTGCACCTGCACGAGGATCAGCATCAGACCTGTTTGTGTGGACAGATGGGGCTGATTTTGAGCCAGATTGTCCTGCCTTTGACGAGGTACAGATGGGGTCCGGGGTGTCACCAACATTTCCCTGTGGCTCAGATGCTACCCCCAGTGAAATTTTCTGTGGCTTCTATGATGATGAAGTCATGGAATACCTCGTCGAGGAGACCAACAACCATCATGAGATCTGTGCCAACTTTCTTGGCAGGAAGAACAGTGCCAAGATGGTGGCATGGAGAGCTGTCACTGTGGCAGAACTATATGTGTTCTTGGCACTCACAATGCTGATGACACATATCAGGAAGCACGCTCTGGCAGACTACTGGATCATGGCGACATCATAACGACTCCAGCATTGGGCAAGTACATGTCCAGGGACAGGTACTTCGACATCCTCTCCCATCTCCACCTGACAAACAACATGGCAGTCCACCTTCCCGACTCATTATGGAAGATCAGGAAGCTGTATGACATGATACGTCATCGGTTCACCACCTACCTGATTCCTTTCCAGAAGATGTGCCTCGACGAGTCTCTGGTCCTGTTCCGTGGTAGGCTGCACTTCCAACAGTATATCCCGTCCAAGAGACACCGCTTCGGCATCAAGCTCTTCGTCCTCTGCGACTGTTTGACGGGGTATGTGCTGGACTTTGTGGTCTACAGCGGCATGGGTGGAGAAATTGTGACTGATCCCCTCATTGGTTTTGGTGGCGCTGTAGTGAAGAAGGAGTACAAAGGAGTACAAAGGAAATCAAGCAACAACAGGTCTAGTGACCCTTCTAGGCTGCTTGTCCTCCAAAACACTGAGGATCAAGTGTCCAAACAGTGGTTTAGAGTGGGTAAGGGAACATTGGAAAGGGAACCACTGCCTGGAACTAATGTCCGTGGCAGGATTAGGAAGTTAGTAGGGGACGGATGGGTTAGTAACTGAGGGGGGGATAAAATAAAGTTATTCATTTACAAACACAGTCAGTCGCGGGTTTGATGCGAGATATTTGTCTATGCGGAGTTTAAATGAATCAATGGTGCTGCACTCTATAACGTCTCGGGGAAGCCCATTCCACAAGTTGACAACTCGATTGAAGAAGAAATTCTTAGATTCGTGTGAGTTAAAAGATTTACCAATAATTTTGCAATCGTTTCCCTGCGTGTAATTAGATTGGTCGATAGTGAAGTACTTACTACAGTTCATATTGTCGATGCCTTTGATGATTTTGAACACTTGAATTAAGTCACCTCTTAATCTGCGCTAGGTTAAAGGAAATAGATTTAATTCTCTAAGACGCTCTTCGTATGGTTTGTTCTTTAGGTTAGGTATCATTTTGGTAACTCTACGTTGAACTGGTTCTAGCTTGTTTATATCTTTTTGGTAATAAGGGCACCCGGATTGAACGCAGTATTCCAGAAGAGGGCGAACTAAGGAAATGTAAAGGGTTAGGATAACTTCTTTGGATTTATGCTCAAATGACCTGCCTATAAAGCCAATTATTTTGTTTGCCTTCTTAACAACTTCTGAACATTGTTGACTCGGTTTTAGGTTACTCGATATTGTTACTCCCAGATCGGTTTCTCTGTTTACATTCTTAAGCTGAGTGCCATTCATCGAATAGTTTGCTTTCTCATTTAGGTATCCGATATGTAGTACTTTACATTTATGTGCATTGAAACTCATTTGCCAAATTTGGGCCCAACATGACAATTTATCTAGATTGTGTTGCATATCGTCAACTTGTTCTTTTGAGAGTACGCTATTTGCAATTTTTGTATCGTCAGCACATTTTGAGATTGTACAGGTGAGACCCTCATCTATGTCGTTGATGTAAATTAGAAAGAGAATTGGTCCTAGTACTGATCCCTGGGATACCCAGCTACTTACATCGGTCCATTTAGATGCCTTACCGTTTATGACTACTCTTTGCTTTCTGTCGCTGAGCCAATTTTCTATCCATTGCAACACACTGTCTTGTATTCCATGCGCTTTTAGTTTTAGCAGTAAACGTTTGTGGGGGAACTTTGCCAAAGGCCTTTTGAAAATCAAGGTATATAATATCTACAGCTTTACTCTCATCGTAGAGGTTGAGGATATCGTGGAAGAAGTCTAAGAGGTTTGTTAAACAGGAACGTTTTTTACGAAAGCCGTGTTGAGTATCTTTAAGTAAGTTATTTGCCTCTAAGTGATTTACGAGTCTGTCTCTTATGACCGTTTCTAGAATTTTACATACAATTGAGGTTAAGCTAATTGGACGATAGTTACTGGGTAGGGATTAGCTGCCTTTTTTTAATATCGGTGTTACGTTGGCTAGCTTCCACTGATCAGGCATAGTCCCAGACTGCAAGGATTCATTGAATAGCAATGTAAGTGGTTTGGACAGCTCATCCTTAGCTTCCTTTAGAACTCTAGGCGAGATTGTATCAGGTCCAGGCGTTTTATTTACCTTGAGTTTATCTAAACAATTCAATACTTCTCTCTCAGTAACGGTGATATTGCTTAGAACATCTGAATTATCAATCTGAATCGGCGATGGTGTAGGGATATCACTGAGGTTTTCGGTTGTAAAAACTGATGCAAAGAAGGTATTGAGGGCATTACTCAAATTTTGTACTTCGTCTTTGGTATATTCTCCATTTTCATCGACTAACGGTCCAACAGTTGAAGTAACTACTTTTTTCTTTCTGATATAACTATAGAATTCTTTCAGGTTTGTTTTACTTTGATTCGCAACATGTAACTCCAGGGTCTTTTTATTTTGCTTAATTAACTTTTTGGCTTTCCGTCGTAGCTCTACAAATTTCACCCGTTCTTCGTCATTTTGTGAGGATTTTAATCTATCATTAGCAAATTTTTTAGCAAGCAGACAGTCTGAAATATATTTATTCCACCATTTGAGTTTATCATTATGGCCTGGACGCCGTATTTTCGATGGTATGCAGTCTTGCACTGCCTTAAGGTAAGTGGTTGTGAAACACTTCCAAGATGTATTTATGTCGTTATTGTTAGTCAGAAAGCTCCAGTCAGTTTCTTTAAGCTTTGATTTAAGTTTATGAAAATTTGCTTTCTTGAATTTAGGGACTTTATCAATGCTGCTATTTGATTTGTTACTAGTAAACTTTAAAGTGAAAGTTATCGTACGATGGTCGCTGTTACTGAATTCATCACCAACATTCAAATTCTCTATTAATTCTTCTTTTGTTGCGAGTACTAGGTCAAGCACATTATTACCACGGGTCGGAGATTGTACAAATTGAAAAAGTGAACTCTCTTGCAAGTTAGCATAGAGGTCGTGTCCAGAGTGTGAAGTAAGAATATCGCCCCATTTAGTCACGGGTAAGTTGAAATCGCCAAGAATTACGGTATCTTGTATGTTAGTTATTTCTGCAATTTGTTCATAAACTTCACTGTCAGTTTGCACTGATTGAGCTGGGGGTCTGTATAATAAAGCTAGTATTATTTTAGTTCCTCGTTTATTATTTAATAGTACGTAAGATATATCTATATTCGCAATTTGAGGTTTTGACATTAAGACAGGATTAAGACTTTCCTTTATAAAAAACAGAACTCCTCCTCCATTTCTATTGATCCGACTTTTCTCAAACATTGTATAACCAGGAAGCATATATTCGGCTATTCAGCTATTCGGCTATTCCGTATTTAACCAAGATTCTGTAATGCCGATTATATCATAATGTTCTGTAAACACGATTTCCTCTAGATCTGAAAATTTATTGCGTATGCTACGAGCATTTACATAAAACACCTTAAGAGTATTAGAGTTGGATGTTACTGATTGTGCATTGTCTGAATTTTCAGTTCGTATTTGACTTACACTACCCCCGGATACCCCCGGTTGACCCCGTTTTTTGAACGGAAATCCTTGACTGCATCGTTCAGCAGACGACCAAGACGTGCAGCTCCTACTTCATTGAGATGTACACCATCTCCTGAAAACAAAGATTTATCATAGTAAAAATGATCTCACGTGTCGACAAAGCCGATGTCCTCCTCCCTGCAGAGTTTGGCTAGTCGGCGATTTGTACTGGTAGCTATGTTGTAGAATCGGTTTTCTACATCAATCCGGGGAACAATTCCTGAAATTAAGATTCAATTAGGTTTTTCCTTGAAGGACCTGATCAGCCGCCGGTACTTGCATAGTAGTTCATCTGACCGCGTCCGTTGGACATCGTTAGATCCAACGTGGATTATGTACGTAGTGCTTGCGGGGGCGAGCCTGGAAACCTCTTCCACAGCCGCAACAATGTCGTCCACGCCGCCACCTGGGATACAGAATCGCTTTCTGGTCCTGGGTGCCCTGGCGCAGAACTCGGTTAATTGGCCACGGACCATGGAGTCGCCCACAAGCCGAACTTCTTCCGTTTCCTCTTCCTCGTCAATAGCAAGAATTTTGAAGCAGTTTTGGCATGTTGTCGGGATGACCTTCCTGGTACTGGTACTGGGATGCACATTGTTTCTCACTAACTGAAAGTTGTCCTGGGGGGGAGTGAGAGTAGAGTCATTATTATTTTCTACAACATTTAAGGTAGCTGCTGGTGTGGGTACCGGTACCGGTACTGTATGCACTGGAATGGCGGTTGACATCGTAGTGGTTTCTTGGGCCGAGGGCACTCCTACGTTGAGTGTAGCAAATTCTTGAAGGGATTCAAGCTTCGTAGTCAGGGCATCGATCTTGCGGTGAGCTGCATTCAATTCATCCGCAATCTTCTCTCGGAGCTGGCAAAATCTACAAATTTGGACATCAGTATCAACAAACATGGTAGGGCCAAATTTACCGGAACAACTCGTGCAGGTTCGTTGCGGCGCCATGACAATATAATCGCAATATGCCTGAAAATCACACAAATTTATGTTAGCAAAATGGTACAAGTAAAGCCTGAAAATCACAAAAAATTTATGTTAGCAATGTGATACAATTAATTCCTGAAAATCACACAAAATGTTGTTAGCAATATGATAAAATTAATATGCCTGTAAATCACAAACAATATGTTAGCAATAGAACACAATTTATGCCTGAAAATAAAACAAAAATTAATGTTAGCAGTATGACACAGTTAAAGCCTGAAAATCACAAATGGACTAGAAATTTGTTACAAAACTTACTGGAAAAAAACAAAAAGTGGGAGAGGGTTAATGTAGCCTAGTGAGAAAACTGGAAAACAGTATACAGTACAGTAACAACAAGTTTTTGTTAGCAATATGGTACAATTAATGCCTGTAAATCACAAACAGAATATGTTAATCACAAAAAGAATATTATGCCTGTAAATCACAAAAAATATGTTAGCAATAGAACACAATTTATGCCTGCAAATAAAACAAAAATTTATGTTAGCAGTATGACACAGTTAAAGCCTGAAAATTGCAAATGGACTAGTAATTTGTTACAAAATGTATTGGAAAAAAAAGTGGGATAGGGTTAATTTAGCCTAGTGAGAAAACTGGAAAGCAGTATACAGTACAGTAACACAAAATATTGGTTAGCAATATAGTACAATTAATGCCTGTAAATCACAAAAAGAATATGTTAATCACAAAAAGAATATGTTAGCAATAGAACACAATTTTATGCCTGAAAATAAAAATAAAATTATGTTAGCAGTATGACACAGTTAGGCTAAAGCCTGTATATTAGTTTATACAGTGGTCGACACAAAAATAATAATAATCTATCTATCTATCTATCTATTGCCTGACGCTGTGATCCCCGAAGGGGTGGCCACGAACGAACCGCCCCCATTCACCTCTGTCCCCAGTCAGTCGACGCCCCTCCCCCCAACCAGCACCGCCTTCATTCATGTAGTTCCTCACTCCATCCTTCCACCTCATATTCGGTCTACCTCTCCCCCTCTGTCCCTCCACCTCGCTCTCGTACACCCTCTTAGTCATTCTCTCGCTTTCCATACGTTCCATATGGCCGAACCATCTCAAGTTGTTCCTTTTCACACTTTCCAGCACATCTACCTCCACACCACACCTCCTTCTTACTTCCTCATTAGTCTGTCTATCCTTCCATGTAATTCCGCACGCACTCCTTAAGTAATTCATTTCCACTGCTCTCACTCTTGGTCTGAGTCTCTCAACCAACGTCCATGCTTCGCTTCCGTAAGTCAGTGTCGGGATTACCACACTGTCATGCAAGGACTTCTTCACTTCCATACTGACCACCCTATTTCTTGTTACTGCTTTTAGCGTTCCTACAACCCTCTTCCCCTGTTGTACCCTCTCCCGCACCTCTTCATCCATAGTCCCATCTTTACTCAACACACTGCCCAGATACTTAAAAGATTTGACGATCTCCATAGCCTGACCGTTCAGCTTCACCTCACACTCTGTGACTTCACCCCTTTCGAAGACCATAACCTTGCTCTTCCCCGTATTTACCTTCAAATTCCGTTTTTCGCACACTGTTCCAAACTCATTTACCAGACCCTGCAACTCCCATTCATTATCACTCATCAGAACTGTATCATCCGCAAACAGCAGTATAGGTAGCTTCCACTCAATTCCCTCCCTTTTCAGCGATACACCAACATCCACTGCTCTTGATAGTATTTCTTTCATAACTCCATCCATATATACAGTAAACAACCACGGGGACATCACACACCCCTGTTTCAAACCAACATTCAGGTCAAAGAACTCGCTCTGCTCACTCTCTACACGTACTGCCGCCTTTGCACCCTCATACATGCTGTTCACTGCTTTCAGCAACTTGCCCTCTACTCCGTATATTCTAAGTACTTTCCACAAACCTTCTCTATCCACTCTGTCATAGGCCTTCTCCAAGTCCATAAAGGCAACATACAACTTTTGTTTCTTCTCCAGATACTTCTCCACAACACAATTCAGGGTAAAAATCTGATCTACACATCCTCTTCCCTTCCTAAAGCCTCCCTGCTCGTCGCCTATCCATTTCTCCGTTCTCACTCTCACTCTCTCAATCACTACCCTACTGTATACCTTCCCTACTACGCTTAGAAGACATATTCCTCGGTGGTTACCACACACTCCTCTTTCCCCTTTGCCCTTATATAGGGAGTTATAATAATGGAGTTAGTAATATCCCTGGCAAGAGTGTGAGAGGCCTATTAATATGGTGACAAGTATCTGAAATGCGATTAATAAATAGGCTATCAAAAAGTATTACAGTAACTAAATTATTCTAACCCAATATTAAAACTATCTTGACAAATGTTAGTGTGTGCGATTTATATAGATAACCAAGATAAAAAGTTCAACCAAGTACAGTATTGGCTAGACTTTGATATATAAAATACAAGAAAAGGGTTTGTTTATGCGTACACAGGTGGCGCTGGTATCGGCGGAGTCTCTACTACCTTGACAAATAGAATTTTGAAAAACAAACGTTTATCAGTCAAAACTATAGTACAATGTCATGCAAGATAACTATTGGGTGGTTTGCTAAGCACTTAACTACAGTGAGGGCTAAAATATGTACAATAAGTGCTAGAACTTTATAATATGAAACAAGCAAGTAGTTTGTTTACTTAAGAGCGTCGGTCGTCACTAACCGGTACAAATGTAAACAAAAGCAGTCTCGATAAACAAACGTTTATCAGTCAAAAACACAGCAAAATTACATGCAAAGCAACTACAGGGCAGTTAAGCTAGAGCTTAGCTACAGCTCATGCAAACAAATAAGGGGATGAGTAATGGAGTACTCAAGTTATGGTCAAACTTCGAGCAGCGAGAGCGAAGTGCTGTTGGTTGGCGCGTCGGGCTGGAGAGGAAGATGATGGAGAGGCACTTCAATAAAAACCACATCCTCTACACAGATAATTACTACACGTCGCCTCTCCTGACCAAGTACCTCCATGACCGCAAGACCGGATCTGTCGGCACAGTCAAGGCCAAGAGGAAGGGCATGCCAGGCTACCCAACCAAGACGAAGAGGGCGGACATCTTCCACAAGCAGAGTGGCCCCATCCACTGGCATCCCACTGGCATCCCATCCACTGAGCATAAATCCAAAGAAGTTATCCTAACCCTTTACAATTCCTTAGTCCGCCCTCTTCTGGAATACTGCGTTCAATCCTGGTGCCCTTATTACCAAAAAGATATAAACAACCTAGAACGAGTTCAACGTAGAGTTACCAAAATGATACCTAGCCTAAAGAACAAACCATACGAAGAGCGTCTTAGAGAATTAAATCTATTTCCTTTAACCCAGCGCAGATTAAGAGGCGACTTAATTCAAGTGTTCAAAATCATCAAAGGCATCGACAATATGAACTGTAGTAAGTACTTCACTATCGACCAATCTAATTACACACGGGGAAACGGTTGCAAAATTATTGGTAAATCTTTTAACTCGCACGAATCTAAGAATTTCTTCTTCAATCGAGTTGTCAACTTGTGGAATGGGCTTCCCCGAAACGTTATAGACTGCAGCACCGTTGATTCATTTAAATTCCGCCTAGACAAATATCTCGCATCAAACCCGCGACTGACTGCGTTTGTAAATGAATAACTTTATCCTCCCCTCAGTTACTAACCCATATGTCCCCTACTAACTTCCTAGTCCTGCCACGTTAGTGGCAGGGCAGTAGTTCCCTTTCCAATGTTCCCTTACCCACTCTAAACCACTGTTTGGACACTTGATCCTCAGTGTTTTGGAGGACAAGCAGCCTAGAAGGGTCACTAGATCTGTTGTTGCTTGATTTCCTTTGTACTCCTTTGTACTGGCATGACCAGCGCAAGGTCAACCTCCTCAGCACATGCCACAAGGCCCAGATGGTCACCACAGGGAAGGTGAACCGAAGAACCAAGAACCCCGTCCAGAAACCAGCTGCTTTCCTGTACTACAACATCAATATGTGCCTCGTCGACAAGTCCGACATGCAGATGGGCTTCATCGACTGCCTGAGAACATCTTGCAGGTGGTACAAGAAGTTTAACACCTACATACGGTAAATATGTCGGTCCTCTACCGTCTGAGGACTCCAGGAGCCAAGAAGTACAAGTCCCTGCGGAAGTTCCACAAGCAGGTGCTACTTGAGCTCCTGGCTAAACATGCGGGTACACCAGGGAGGCCACTACAAGGACCAGGCCAGCTGGACAGAACGGGGTGTGCTGACTTTTTCAGGAAGCACCAGCTCAACGCCCTTCCTTTCCAGGGTCCTCATACTAAGTCAAGAGTGCAGAAGAGGTGCCATGTGTGCAGCCACACAACTCGCAGACACCGCAAAGCCACAAAAACCACTTGGGAATGCCTCGAGTGTCAAGTTGGACTGTGTGCTGGCACCTGCTTCAACGACTTCCACACCCTAAGAAACTTTTGAAGTGGAAGTGACACCAGTGAAAGTGACACTCAACTATTAGGCTAATAATAATAATATAACTAAGTATAAGTGAAAAGGACATATATAAGTAATAATAAGTGCCTTCAATAACAATATGAACAAGTAAAAGTGACAGTATAATAATAATAAAACCATGTATAAGTGAAAGAGACACACACAAGTATTAATAAGTGCCTTCATAACAATATGAACAAGGAAAAGTGACAGTATAATAATAATAAAACTATGTATAAGTGAAAGAGACACACACAAGTAATAATAAGTGCCTTCATAACAATATGAACAAGTGACAGTGACACTCTATATGTTATTAGCTTACCTAACAATACCTAACAGTGAAAATGACACTATCAATTATCAAAGTCCAGTGAAAGTGACACTAATAATCATAATAATAATAATAAAACTAAGTAATAAGTGACAGAGACACAAATAACTTTATGTAAATAACTTTATTGAGTGAAAATAACATAATAACAATAAAAAATTACATAAGAAACTATAAAACACTATCAAATCGCTTCCCAGCATAATTGCGGGTGGAGCGACGAGTGCAACTGGGCGTCGTAGCCGGGGCCGCGGTTGAGTGTTCGGACACGCCGAGGTAAATACGGGAAAAAGTTACCTCCACTTCCTTCACCATCACTCCGGAACCAGTTGAGCTAGAGAGCTCTACTCAATGCCATTCTACGCATCAAGGTAAGGCGCCCATTTCTATATATGTTTAATTAATGTAGCTAATATATTAAGCGAGATTAGCCTTAGTTTACTTTTGTTGATATTCGGCCAGATCACCCGGATACGAGCTCCGTCCTTTGGAGAGAGAGCCCGGGCCAGGAGGGTTAAGAAATTTGGAAGCAAGAATAGTTTCAAAAACTTTAGAGATACAAGAGATGAGAGCAATTGGACAATGGTTGGAGGGTTGAGAGCAGTCATCCTTGGGACAGGTTGAATGAGAGCAAACTTCCAGGATGAAGGGAAGACGATGGAGGAGAGACAGAGACGAAAGAGTTTGCCTAGTCATGGAGTCAGCACGGATGCACAGTTTTTGAGTACAACAGGAGGAACACCGTCCGGACCGTACGCGTTCTTAGAATTAAGCCCAGAGATGGTAGAAAGTACATCTCTATAAGAGATTAGGATATTAGGCATAAATTGGGGAGATTGTAGGCACCAATCGATCAGGGCTACACCCAGGTGAGGTTATAGGCTTGTGATAAAGAGTCGCTGGAACTCCTGTTTCATTTGTTTGGCCTCTCTTACTGATTTTCTTTGTGCCTCATTTACACTGAGAGCAATCCAGCTAGCTCTCACAAACACTTCCTCCTCCTATCCACTTCACTACACTATACATGCACACCACACTTCATTCCTCCACACCAAAATTAAAAAAAACAAAATGATGAATTCTTGCCCAGCCTCGGAGTCCCCAGGGGGGGGGGGGGACCATAAATGACCCCACACCCAACCGAACATCCCCTGACAACCCTACAAAATTACCTGGACCTCGGCCTGTTACTCTTGCTATTAATTTCTGCAACATTCGCAGACTTTCCTCTAACTTTCACTCTGTTGAACATCATCTCTCCTCCTACAAACCTGACCTTCTCTTCCTCACCGAAACTCAGGTGTCTGTAGCAACATCCAGCAGCCCCTTCTCTGTATCCTCCTACATTCTCTATCCTAGTTTCAAAGCCAAAGGCGGATGTTGTGCATATGTGCACTACAAACTCACTTGCTCTCATGTTACCGATTTCGACTCCTCTGAATTCTCAACTTTATGGCTCAAACTTTCCTGTCATTCTCTTACTAAATATTTCTGTGCTGTCTATCTTTCCCCTAACTCTACCAACTTTCCCAAATTCTTTGACTATCTAAACTCTACAGTGGAACACATTCTATCCATTTCTCCTTTCTCAGAAATCTCCATCTTAGGAGATTTCAACGTTCACCACTGCCAATGGCTCTCCTCTCACACTACTGATCCACCTGGTGAATAAGCCTACGTCTTTTCTATCCTAAATGACCTAGAGCAGTTAGTTCAGCAACCCACCCATATCCCGGATCGCATTGGAGATCGGCCCAACATTCTTGACTTGGTTCTAACTTCTAACCCTTCTTCTTATACTGTCGATCATTTCTCTCCTTTGGGCTCCTCCGACCATAAACTTATCTCTGTCACCTGTCCTATCTCTCCAGTACGGCCACCCGATCCTCCTAGCCGGCGGCGCTTGTGGCACTTTGGCGCTGCCGACTGGGAGGCTCTCCGGCAGTACTTCTTTGATTTCCCATGGAATGATTTCTGCTTCCGTGGCCGGGGACCCTCGGAGAGTGCTGAAAGCATTACCGAGGTAATCCTATAAGGCATGGAAGCATACATTCCATTCTCTTTCTCTCAGACTAATGCTAAAAAATCTTGGTTTACTCACGCCTGTTCTACTGCTGTCCGCAATAAGGAGGAAGCATTCAAACGGTACCGTCGCCTTAAAACTCAAGACTCTCATTCTTCCTATGTTTCTGCCCGGAATCACGCCAAATCTGTTCTTCGACTTGCCAAACACTCTTTCATCAATAATAAATGCACTGAAATATCCAACTCTAGCTCTTCCGAAGCTTTCTGGCATCTAGCCAAAAACCTCTCCAACAATTTCTCTTCCTCGTCTTTCCCTCCCCTTTCCCACTCTGATGGTACAACCATCACTTCTTCCTCTGACAAAGCTAAACTCTTCGCTCAAACTTTTGCTAGAAACTCCACCTTGGATGATTCCGGTGCTATTCCTCCCTCTCCACCCACCTCTCTCTTACTTATGCGTAATACCCTAATCTCTTCTAAAGATGTACTTTCTACCCTCTCTGGGCTTAACACTAATAAGGCGTACGGTCCGGACGGTATTCCTCCTGTTGTTCTCAAAAACTGTGCTTCCGTGCTGACTCCCTGCCTAGGCAAACTCTTTCGTCTCTGTCTATCCTCTAACGTCTTCCCTTCATGCTGGAAGTTTGCTCACATTCAACCTGTCCCAAAGAAGGGTGACCGCTCTCAACCCTCCAACTATCGTCCAATTGCTCTCATCTCTTGTCTTTCTAAAATTTTTGAAACTATTCTTGCTTCCAAATTTCTTAAGCATTTCTCTTCTCATAATCTGCTCTCAGATCGCCAGTATGGCTTCCTTAAGGGTCGCTCTACTGGTGATCTTCTTTCATATCTTACTAACTCTTGGTCATCCTCCTTTCGGGACTTCGGTGAGACTTTTTCTATTGCACTAGACATATCGAAAGCTTTCGATAGAGTCTGGCACAAATCTTTAATTTCTAAACTACCTTCCTTCGGTTTCTATCCCTCCATCTGTGCCTTTGTCTCTAATTTCCTTTCCGGACGTTCCATAGCCGCGGTTGTGGATGGCCATTGTTCACTTCCTCACCCTATAAACTCTGGTGTTCCTCAGGGCTCTGTCCTATCTCCTATTCTCTTTCTAATTTTTATAAATGATCTCCTTAACTGTACCTTAATTCCCATCCATTCATACGCAGACGACTCAACCTTACACTACTCCATTAGTTTTTCAGAACGCCCCAGCCAGCAATCCCTTAACGCCAAATGTAATGAAGCCATAGAACTCTTAAATTCTGATCTAAATACTATCTCCAATTGGGGCAGAGAAAACCTTGTTACCTTTAATGCTTCCAAAACCCAATTTCTCCATCTATCTACCCGTCAGGATCTCCCAGCGGACTATCCCTTATTCTTCAACAATACAAAAATCAACCCTTCATCTTCTCTCAATATTCTTGGTGTCTCTTTTTCTTCTGCTCTCATTTGGAAGGACCATATTACCAGTCTTGCTAAGGCAGCCTCCCAGAAGCTGGGTGTGCTCAACCGCCTTAGGGGGTTCTTTTCCCCAACACAGCTTCTTGCTCTGTACAGGGGCATAGTGCATCCTTGTATTGAGTATTGTTCACATGTGTGGGGAGGTTCCTCTCACACCGCTCTCCTAGACAAAGTTGAAAGGAAGGTTTTTCATATCATTAACTCCCGTCCACTCACCAACTCTCTGAAATCTCTCTCTCTCCGCCGCAATGTTGCATCTCTCTCGCTATTCTATCGCTACTATAATAATCAGTGTTCCTCAGAGCTTTCCCAGTGCATACCACCTCCTTTACGTAGGGCACGTGGTACCCGTCCTGCAACTCAATCCCACCCCTACTCTGTGCACCTCTCTAACCCAAGAGTGAAACGTTACTCTCAAACTTTCTTCTACTCACCAGCTGAGCTCTGGAACTCTCTCCCAGAATCAGTCTTTCCCTCTTCCTATGACTTAAATTGCTTCAAACTCCGTGTGTCCAGGCATTTTGGCTCGATCGTCCCTTGATTTTGGCCCTGTCACTCTTTCAACTATGGGGGAGGCACTCACTATAGGCAATTCTGCCTTTTTCCTCCCTCAATCACATAGAAAAAAAAAAAAAAGTAGGAGAGACGGAGGTGGAGAGGGAGGAATAGCAAGGGAATCATCCAAGGTGGAGTTTTTAGCCAAAGTTTGAGCAAAGAGTTCAGCTTTGTCAGAGGAAAAAGTGATAGTTGTGCCATCAGATTGGAAAAATTGTTGGAGGTTATTGGCTATATGCCAGAAGGCTTGGGAAGAGCTAGAGTGCCACAAGCGCCACCGTTTGGGAGGATCGGTTGGCCGTACCGGAGAGATAGGACAGATGACAGATTTTAGTTTATGGTCGGAGGAGTTCAAAGGAGAGAAAACATTTTTATTATAAGCGAAAGGGTTATAGGTTAGAAATAAGTCAAGAATGTTGGGCCGATCTCCAAAGCGATCCGATCCGGGATACGGGTGGGTTGCTGGACTAATTGCTCTAGGTCGTTTAGGATAGAAAAGATGAAGGCTTTTTCCCCAGGTTGGTCAGTGGAAACAGAGGAGAGTCATTGGAGGTGGTGAACGTGGACATCTCCTAAGATGGTGATATCTGCGAAAGGAGAGATGGATAGAATGTGTTTCACTTTAGAAGTTAGATAGTCAAAGAATTTTAGATAGTCAGTAGAATTAGGGGAGACATAAACAGCGCAGAAATATTTAGCTTGTGAGTGACAAGAAAGCTTTAGCCAGAGAGTTGAAAATTCAGAAGAATCTAAGTTGGGAACACGAGAGATAGCAAGATTGTTACGTACATAGACGCAACATCCACCTTTGGCTCGAAACTGAGGATGGAGATAGTAGGAGGATACAGAGAAGGGTTTGCTGTCAGTAGTCCCAGACAACTGTGTCTCGGTGAGGAAGAGAAGATCAGGGTAGGCAGAGGAGAGGTGGTGTTCCACGGAGTGGAAGTTAGAGGAGAGGCCACGAATGTTGCAGAAGTTAATAGTAAGAGTAGAAGGTAGTGGTCCGAAGCATTTTGTTGAGTCATTGTCAGGGGACAGTCGGATAGGGGCATTTCTGATCACCATCTCCCTGGGGACTCCGAGGCTGGTCGTAAAATCGTCATCCTTTTTTGGTAGAAAGATAGTGATGTATGTAAGGTGTTTGTAGCATAGTGAGTTAATAGTAGGAGAACGCGTTTTGGAGGGCAGGCTGGGGTTGCCCTCAGTTTTGATGAGGTACAAAAAGGGTGAGCTACGGAGACCAGGTGGTGAAACAGGAATTCCAGCTGTCCTTATCAACCACCTAGATCTCCCCGGAGTACCCTGTTCGGCTGGTGCCTACAGCCTCCTCCTAACAATTCTGGAGGTGGGATTCCTGGTCCCAAACTCCAGGAGCTGACTGCGCTAGAAAGTGACGGGCAGTGGGGTCGCCACATCCGTATGCCCTATATATATAAATATATATATATATATATATATACTGTATATACAGGGTGTCCCGCGAGTTTTGTCAAATACTTCCAGAGATGAAAGATTAAGTAATTCTAAGCAAAAACTGTTATATACACATAGGCTTTTTGGGGCATTGTTTTTTTAGCTATGGACCCTTAAAATCGGCATTTTGGCGTTTTTTTGTAGTTGCTAACCCTGTTTTTCTTCAATAAGATGAGGATAGGAAAAAAATATATAAAGTGTATTATGAAGCATGATATCAATACTTCAAACTGAATATTACAAGAAACCAACAAAACTGAACTTTTCGCTCATCATCACGGAAAGAAGAAAGGAGCTACAGAGAATGTTGTTGGTGTTTTCTGTCAGTTTAAACCCATTTTCCGAGTAACGAAAATGAATCGCGATAACGTCAAATGTTGTATGATGGTGCATGGTATCAATACTTCATGAAAACACCAAACAATCTTCTGTAGCTTCTTTTTTCTTTCCGTGATGATGAGCTTTACAATTAAGTTTTGTTGGTTTCTTGTAATATTGAACTCCATGCCAACGGAATATGAAGTACAATGTAGGGAAGCTTTTGGTGTCAGTTTGAAGTATTGATATCATGCTTCATAATACACATTATAGTTTGTTTTCCTATCCTCATCTTATTGAAGAAAAACAGGTTTAGCAACTACAACAAACACCAATATGCCGACTTTAAGGGTCCATAACTACAAAACGATGCCCCCAAAAGCCTATGAGTATATAAGAGTTTTTACTTATAATTACTTAATATTTCATCTTTGGAAGTATTTGACAAACCTCACGGGACACCCTGTATACAGGGTGTTCCAGTAATGTGTTTCATAAATTATATGGTGGACTCATCAGACAAAAATAAGAATACATTACTCTATGAACATGAGGTTGAGTATTTATAATAACGGAGTTATTACATGATTTAAGTTAACGATAGATACAATGCCATTCAGTCCAAGGGGTAATGTTGCCATGTTAGTGGATTATATCCATTTGGCCTTCGCTATCGCTTGCTAGCCTCAAGATAGTGAGCAGTAGTGATCTGACTTTTCGGTAGAAAAATATGTCCGGCTTCGCCGGATTTGATTTTTTTACCGAAAAAATCAGCTCGCTACCGCTCACTATCTTGAGGCTAGCAAGCGATAGCGAAGGCCAAATGGATATAATCCACTAAAATGGCAACATTACCCCTTGGACTGAATGGCATTGTATCTATCGTTAACTTAAATCGCATAATAACTCCGTTATTATAAATACTCAACCTCATGTTCATAGAGTAATTTATTCTTATTTTTGTCTGATGAGTCCACCACATAATTTATGAAAAGCATTACTGGAACACCCTGTATATAGGGGAGGTGTGATGGAGTAGTCTTACCACTGGACAGGTAATCCAATGGACCCGGGTTCGAATCACGTTATGTCAAATAGAAAGATATTATTGGGATAGAACTTGTGCTGTACCTAGTAGCATTGCATTATCAAAAAACCCACCAAAACGCCAAATATATACCCTCACTGTTCCCTGATTAAATAACACTGTATGAATATTCCCATATTCAAAATAGGCAACAGGAGGACAATGCCTAGTGAGTTCATTGCTCAATAGGTGGCGTTCTGAGAGTGAAGGTCCGACTCTAGGAGGTGAGACAGTGAAGCACTGGAGCGAGGCAGCTTCAGAGATGGGGCTGCTATGAGCCGTGAGTGGGCAACTAATCCCCATACACTCTGCGATGGCAAGATGGCAGGGGCTGTTTGCAGCTAAAAAGTGCTTCACATGTTTCACCCCCAAGACTGGAACGAGACCTCATGGGCTTCACCGTTCAATGAGTAACGGTTGAATGTACAGGCTCTCAGCCAATGCCCGAGAGGTGTAATCATGCGTATGATAGGGGTATATACTGTATAATTATATAAGGCAATAATATATATAAGGAGTAAAGAAAACTGGATTATATGTCAACTTATAATATAGAGTAAAACAACAGTTTATATTATTATACTCCTAACTGGTTATAGATGGAGTTAGTATAGGGTTATAAACTCAATTTGGAGATAATTTATAGACTAATAGAAGTTATGGGGCTTGTCCAACATTAAGTCTATCAGTTAGGTTTAGAGTACAAGATTGACTTGGTTTGAAACAAGTGTTAATAGTGATGGGAGAAGGGATGTGAGCAGGAGAGGTAATGGAGTGTAACCTTCCTTTGACAGTGCCTTGGGTGGAGTGATCGAGAAACCTCCCTGTTTGTGAGAGGCGGGGGGTAGCAGTGTAGTCAGCAATTCTAGGTTGGTCATGAAGGGGTTTTGTATGGTTCAACTTGACATTCTGTGATGTCTAGGGGGGAGATATTGTTTACAGATAATGTCTAGGGGGGAGATATTGTTTACAGATAATGTCTAGGGGGGAGATATTGTTTACAGATAATGTCTAGGGGGGAGATATTGCTTACAGATAATGTCTAGGGGGGAGATATTGTTTACAGATAATGTCTAGGGGGGAGATATTGCTTACAGATAATGTCTAGGGGGGAGATATTGTTTACAGATAATGTCTAGGGGGGAGATATTGTTTACAGATAATGTCTAGGGGGGAGATATTGCTTACAGATAATGTCTAGGGGGGAGATATTGTTTACAGATAATGTCTAGGGGGGAGATATTGTTTACAGATAATGTCTAGGGGGGAGATATTGCTTACAGATAATGTCTAGGGGGGAGATATTGCTTACAGATAATGTCTAGGGGGGAGATATTGCTTACAGATAATGTCTAGGGGGGAGATATTGCTTACAGATAATGTTTACAATCTGTAAATATAAACAATACAGATAATTATATATCTGTGATGAAATTAACTTAGAGATTAATAAGGTGTAGTTAATTATATGAATAACTAAAGGGATTAATAGATTACAGCTTAATTGGACGAATAAACACACACATCAACACACATGCACAATACACACATAAATAACCGATTTAGAAGAAAATTATTATGCTAGGCAATATAGATATTTGTGGATTCTTCTAACGGTGAGAAACTAGGAGTTCAATATTTAAATACAACACAATACAAGGTGAGTTATACAATAAGCATAACATAACACTGCATATACACACAAAAATAAGGTCTCACACAATGATACGTTACAATCAAATCACAATAATGATTAAGATACAGAATACAATAACATTGAAAGGACATTAAGTTTACTTGAGTTAGGGCAGTAGTTAGTTACATGCTTGAATGTACGGAATATAACGTGGAGATAGTTATGGAATTATATCTTATCGTATGTTTTAATACTCATATTATTTCACTATTTTGACACAATCTGAATTTATGGAAATTATGTTTGCGAAAACGTTTAAGTTCATTCATGGGTGTATATAATTCTGCTACTCGACGAGACAGAGAGACGGGCGAGTCCCGGACCCTGAGAATAGGAACGATAAATGTTGTTTTTGTTCGGGCTCTGTCTCGTGTTGGCTACTCCCAGCAATGGGGTATATGCCTGAGTATATACAAAGTAAAAACATACATACATACATATATACACAATAGCTAATTAATCCGGCCGCATGATATACTGAAGTTTGTTTTCCTTTTATAGCCCGAGATAAAATGCACAACTGGCTGTAACAAGTATCTCCCACAAAGTTGAAGGAGCGACAGTTGCTATTCTATATAATTATACATATATATATATAAATATATAACTATATATATATATATATATATATATATATTATATATATACAGTATATGCAACATAATCTAGATAAGTTGTCACATTGAGCTCAAATTTGACAAATGTGTTTCAATGCGAATAAATGTAAAATACTCCATATCGGAAACCAAAATGAAAAAGCAAACTATTCAATGAATGGCACCCAGCTTAAGAGTGTAGACAGCGAAACTGATTTGGGAGTAACAATATCGAGTAACCAATCTCAAGGTGTTCCTTTTCACACTTTCCAGCACACCACACCTCCCTATTATTTCCTCATTTGTGTGTCTATCCCTTCATGTATCTCCGCACACACTTCTCAAGTAACTAATTTCCACCCCTCTCACTCTTGGTTTGAGTCTCTCCACCAACGTCCATGCTTCGCTTTCGTAAGTCAATGTCGGGATTACCACCAATGTCGGGATTACCACACTGTCATGCAAGGACTTCTTCACTTCTATGATGACCACCCTATTTCTTGTTACTGTTTTCAGCATTCCTACAGTCCTCTTCCCATGTTGCATCCTCTCTCGCACTTCATCTAAACACCCATGTTTACTCAGGACACTGCCCAGATACTTAAATGAGCTGATAATCGCCATAGGATGACCGTTCAACTTAACCTCACACTCTGTGGCTTCACCACTTTCGAAGACCATAACCTTGCTCTTCCCCGCATTTACCTTCACATTCCGTTTTCCGCACACTGTTCCAAACATATTTACCAGACCCTGCAACTCCCATTCTTATCGCTCATCAGAACTGTATCATCAGCAAACAGCAGTACAGGTAGCTTCCACTCGATTCCGTCCCTTATCAGTGATACACGTAACATCCACTGCTCTTCCTTGTATTTCTTTCATGACTCCATCGATATATACATTAAACAACCACGGGGACATCACACACCCTGTCTCAACCTCACATTTAGATCAAAGAATTCGCTCTGCTTATTCTCCGCACGTACTGCCACCTTTGCACCCCTTATACATGCTCTTCACCGCTTTCAACATCTTGCCATCTACTCTGTATATTCTAAGTACTTTCCACATACCTTCTCTAGCCACTCTGTCATAGGCCTTCTCCATGTCCAAGCCCGCCCTGCTCGTCACCTGTCTATTTCTCCATTCTCGCTCTCACTTTCTCAATCACTACCCTACTGTACACCTTCCCTACTATGTTTAGAAGACATATTCCTCTTTCCGCTTTACCCTTATATAGGGTGAATTTACAGTATGACTGTTTTCAGTCATCAGGTGCACTCCCCTTCTCCCATGCTAATTTACACATTGTCCATACTCATTTGATCACTATCTCACCACCATACCACAGCATTTTCCCACCCACTCTTTCTTTCACTGGTGCTTTCCCCAACTTCACTCTTTTCATAGCTTCACACACTTCTGACCTCCTGATCCCTACCTCCTCCTCCACTATTTCTCTTCTTCTCCCTCCCATACCCCATCTATTTATGATTGCTGGCGCTTCATTCCTTATATTCAGCAATTCGTTGATGTACTTCCTCCATCTTTCGACTCTCTCTTGCTTCTCGGCTAGCAGTAGCCCATTCTTATCTTTCACACCGTTACCATTTCCCTTGCTACCTTCCCTAACTTACTTGACTTCTTTCCAGAACAGTTTCTTACACTCCCTCCAGTTTTCCTTCCAAATTCCTCATCTGCTCTTCTCTTACTTTCATTCACTACTCTTTTTTGTCTCTAAGTACCTCGCTCTTTTCTGTCTCTCCAAATCTTCATTCCCTCTACTACCCAACCACTCTCTATACGCTTTCTTCTTGTCTTCAACAGCTACTGTATGTTTACCTCTTCTGTCCACCATGCTGTACCTTTCACTCCCCTCTCTCTTCTCCTTACTCCACACACCTCCTGACATGCTGCACATATCTCAACCTTAAACACTTTGCCCACCTCTTCCACTTCTTCCATACCTTCCAGGTCAAACCTACCTATTCGTCTTTCTACTGCTCTCCTGAACTCTTCCTTGATCTCCTCCTCCTGCAACCTTTCCACCCTCCTCGCCATTCCACCTTCCTCTCGCCTCCCTCTAGCTCTCCTCACCCACTTCTTTTGTAACATAAGTTTAGCTACTATTACATAATGGTCAGACAGACCCCAAATTTCCCCCCACCCTCCCAATACCCCTATACATCCTAGCATCCAGCACAAATTTCTTCATTCGTTCATCCACACATATACATCATAATCAATCAGTGCCTTGCCTTCAATTTACGACTGACTGCATATTTTGTAAATGAATGCAGTTATATTTATATTTTGGTTTTCCCTCTATTATATTACTAACAACTGTCCTCTACTAACATCTCCTAATCCTGCCACGAACATTTGTCCCAAGTCAGGCTTCCTTTTCCATGTTTCTCTTACTCACTCTAAACCACTGTTTGGACACTTGACCATCAGTGTTTTGGAGGGCCAGCAGCCTTGAGGGGTCACTGGATCTACTGTTGCTTGATTTCCTTTGTACTCTCGCTCTCTCTGTCTTCAGTGACTATCAGCATATACAGTATATAATATATATATATATATATATATATATATATATATATATATATATTAGGGTGGTCCTAATTTTTTTTTTTTTTTTAATGTTAAGCTCTCACCCTGCCAAAGTGTTCCATTGGTCCCAAAAACACCCCAGCCCAAAAAGAAATGAAATCCATTAACATTTAGGGGTTTCCCAGGGGGGTCAAAGATTCCCCCCTTGCGAACATTTCCGGAATTTATCTGTGTGCAGCTTACAATGGGAAGACAAAAGGTATCTAGCGACTTGTGGCAACTGGTTCACTTTACGAGAGTATGAACATACGAGCAGTCGAGCACCAGTTACACTGTAGTAGCGAGTGAGCGAGGTTGTGTTTGTGTCAGCAGCTACCAGCTACTCTCCCTGCTAACGTAATTTGCTCTAATTACATGTCTACTTGCCCATTTTTCTCAGGGAAAAATTGAGCTACAGACAAAACAAAGCCAGTTTTGGATAGCCAAAGACCATATCTTCAAGACTAAAGACCATTTTAAAACTGTAACATCAATAATAAAGAAAAAGTTGGGAAACGTCCCCTTAACATTTAACATTTGTTTCATTTCAGTTGTGTGTATTAGCATGGCATAAATTGTGTATTAGCATGGCCTAAATTAACATTTAACATTTGTTTCATTTCAGTTTCATTCAAAATGGAAAGAAGGGAAAAAGATGTTTACTTGCTTGGACCTTCAGACAAACTGGCTGGAAACAAGCTGCCTTCAAATAAGCAAGCGGTTGGGAGGTTCCTGTACATTCATGTGAAGGAAAAGAAAACAGTTAGAGAAGCGTCGACAGCGGTAATTCGCGAGGTTGTCCAATTCTGGGAAAGAGCAAGAATACCGACAAAACCGCAACAGCACGCCATCAAGAAGATGGAATCCCTATTTGCGGAATATAAGTGTTTAAAAAAGCACAAAGACCGCAAGACAGATACACAAAGAACGAATGAAGACAAATTTCGCGAGAAGTTCGACGACCTCTTTGACATTGCTCATGCTGAAGCAATGACGAGAATCACCGTTGAAGAAGATCGACAGTTTCTGATTGCCCAACGGGAAAAGGGAAGAAGAGGAACAATGGCAGGGCTAGATTTGGTTCTAGCAGCTAAGGAAGAAAGAGCAAGACAGAGAGTGCAAAGCCAGAAACGAAGACGAGATCAGGCAAACGAAGAACCCGGACCTTCTTCAAGTGTGGCAGTGCTTGCAAGTTCATCGTCTTCCAGCGAATCCAGCAGTGATGATCAACCTGATGAAACTGAAGCAGTGTGTTTGCCACCCCACCTCCTCCAAAGTGAGCGAAGATGAACATTGTGACGCCATCGCTGGCAGCTGCTTTGGACAGAACGAAGTTGTCCGACAGAAAAGCTGCCTTCGTACTCGCCGAAGCAGCAAAGAGCTTGGGGCACAACGTGGAAGAGCTCAACATAAATCGTTCTTCCATTCACCGCCACCGAGAATCCCACAGGATGAACTTTGCCCGCTCCGTTCAGGATAAATTTGATCCCACTGTCAGCCTGACTGTCCACTGGGATGGAAAATTAATCCCAGCTTTAACTGGCAAACAGCAAGTGGACCGATTGCCAGTGTTGGTTTCTGGGCTTGGAGTCGACCAGCTTCTTGCAGTTCCAAAGTTGGGAAGTGGCACTGGGGCAGCTCAGGCCGATGCTGTGGTAAACGCACTGCAGGAATGGGATATAACTGATCGTGTTGCAGCTATGTCCTTCGACACAACATCTTCGAACACTGGCCACATCTCTGGAGCGTGCACCCTCATCCAGCAGAAGTTGGGAAGAGAGCTTCTATTCCTAGCTTGCCGTCACCACGTCTTGGAATTGCTTGTGGGGGCTGTCTTCAGCACCTGCATGGTGTCAACTTCCGGTCCAGTAGTTCTCCTCTTCAAAAGATTTGGTCAGAAGTGGTCGTTAATGGACCAGTCATCTTACCAAACAGCAGAGAAAATGGCGAACTTTGCTTTGTTCGAACCCGACAGAGACGATATCTTGAAGTTTGCCAAGAAGCAGCTCCAAGAAAAGCAACCCAGAGATGATTACCGCGAATTTCTAGAGCTGTGTGTCATTTTTTTGGTTGGTATTCCAGAAGGAGGAATATCTTTCAAGTCTCCAGGACCAATGCATCATGCAAGATGGATGTCAAAAGTAATCTACTCTTTGAAAGTGTGGATGTTCTCTGGCCAATTCAAATTGTCAAAAAAAGAATCACATGGCTTGGAAAGAGTCCTTGTGTTCATCGTCAAATTCTATCTGAAGGCATGGACAACTGCAACAGATGGAGTTTCAGCTCCTGCTTCTGACTTGGCACTATTGCAACAACTTACTGCATTTGAAGAGTGTGACAGCCAAGTGTCTAAGGCCGCCAGCAAGAAACTGGCATCTCATCTTTGGTACCTCTCAGAGGAACTGATCGGACTCTCTGTTTTTGATGCCACCGTTCCGCTTGATGTGAAGAGAAGGATTGTACAGAAGATGAGCGAAGAAGAAGGGCTTGAAAATCCACCCAAGAGAGCAGTCGTCGATCTGCAAGAAATCCGAAATAAGACTCTGGACGACTTCGCCTCCATGAACTCCTTGCTCCTCTTCACTCGCCTGGGTCTTTCGACAAGTTTCTTGGAGGCAAACCCAGCATCTTGGGAAGATCTTGAGGACTTCAAGACAGCAAAGGCCATCGTCGGAGCACTGAAGGTCGTCAATGACCATGCCGAACGTGGAGTGGCTCTCGTCCAGGACTTTAGCGGATTGCTAACGAAAGGGGAAGAGCAACTCCAGTTCCTTCTTCAAGTTGTCAGAGAACACCGAACGATGTTTCCAGACTCCAAGAAATCTACCCTGACAGCGACCAGGCAACAATGAGTGGCTAGCGACCATGATACCCCTGCCTTAGAGCAGCTAATACCCACAAACTTGTCGTGGGGGGACCTGGAATGCTAGCTGTAGTGATTCCCGACATTTATTGTACATTTCTGTATATTGCCCGGTATATGCACAAGGGGGGAATCTTTGACCCCCCTGGGAAACCCCTAAATGTTAATGGATTTCATTTCTTTTTTGGCTGGGGTGTATTTGGGACCAATGGAACACTTTGGCAGGGTGAGAGCTTAACATTTAAAAAAAAAAAAAATCATGTATAGTTAAGGACCACCCTAATATATATATATATAGGTGATCTTGTAATTGCATCACATTGGTTTCTCGCTCTTTATTTATCTTATGAAGAAATTAGTTGTCGAAGATGTGAACTTAAAATCAGATATATGTACGTATTTCTCTAACGATGTTAGTATAGCGTATAATGGTCAAGCATCAATATAAAAACAAAACTATAATGATACTACTACTACTAATGATGATAATAATAATAATAATAATAATAATAATAATTATATTACATATGCAAATAATTGTAATAACACTACTATTGATACTATTTCTACAACTATGCGTAATACAGTATTACAATTTGATAACCTTGTTAGTAAGCATATTAACCAAGTGGCTACATTTAAAAACAACATTATTATAATAAAGAAGAACACAAAATCCTTGGTATCCAAAGAACACACCAGAGTGAAAGGATCTAAGGTTTCATTCAAAGAAATACAATAGATGAAGTTCTGAAAGTATCTGAAGGAACCGTATACGAGAGAGAGAGAGTGTGTGTGTGTGTGTTTGTGTAAGTGATTGGATGAAAGAAGAACGTGATATGAAGTAAGTAACTGTTCAATAAGAAATGAGCGGGTGGAAGACAGACATGAAGGGAAAACCACCAAGGACAAGAACACGGTAGACAGAGGACAGGAGTTTATATTTTAGGTGAAGAGTGAGCAGTAAAACACAGATGACTGTAAACGAAACTAGATATGAAGCAAATAATGAATGGTGAAACACTATGGAAGTCAATATTACAAGAAGCAAATATGAAATGCCGTAAAATGTAAGGAAGGAAGGATATGTTGAGTAAAGATTAAAAAACAGGCTGGAGAATATAAAATACAACACATATTTTAGATGCGAGAATCAGTCAGTCAGTGATAGGAGAAGGTTGTGTTAATCTGAGCTCCTGCCCGGACCACTTACCAGTGACCTTTAGTGACCATTACACCTACCTGTGTTTGGGGGCAGTGCACTCGTGTTATATAAAAGTGTTATAGCTCAGTTTTTAGCTGTTAGTTTACTTGTTTTTGTTTTTCTGTACTTAGTTTCTTGCTCCTCGCTAAGCTTATTGGGATCATGGCAGGTATGGAGTGCGAGTCTCTAACTGATCTGCATCATCTTATTCTCCAGGTAAGAGAGGAGATGGTTGTGGTGAAGGAAGAGGTCTTGGCTCTAAGGGAGGTTAATGTTAAAATTCAGAGGGAAGTGGATTTGATTAAAGACGAAAATCTAGCTTTCAAGCTTAGCCAAGAGGAAGTAAAGTCAAGTAAGGGGAAAAGGGAGGAAGTTGATGAAAAATTGTATTCATGGCAGGTTGTTAAAAATACGGGTGGGAAAGTCACACTCAAGAAGCAGGATAGTAGAATAGGTATGAGTGTGACAAATACATTCTCTCCTTTGCGAGACGAATGTGAGGGAAAAGATAGTCAGGATAAGGGAGGGATAACCGAAGTGCCTGCCGCCGACTCAGCTCCAACTTCTGACGCTGTGCTACCTACCACCACCACTACCCCCACCACCACCACCACCAAGGGAGCTTCTGCCACCACCAGGGGTTCTCCAACTGCAGCTGCTGGATCCTCCCGAGGGAAAGGTAAGTCTGTGTCCCGAGAAGGTAAGTCTGTGTCGATTGTGGGCGACTCCATGGTAAGACATTTAGTTAGGGCTACCCGCACTAAACTTAGGAAGGTTGTGTGTCTGCCTGGCCATGGAGTTGGGAGGGTTTTAGAGAAGATGGACCACATCTTGGAAGATAGTGGAGATAACCCCATTATCTGTCTCAGTGCCGGGAGTAACGATGTTGGTAAGGGTAGAAGTGAGGAACTGCTGCAGCAGTATCGGGATGTGTTAGATAAAGTTAGGATGAAGGGAGGGATCCCTGTAGTACATTGTATCCTACCCAGAAGAGGAGTTCCCAAGGAATGGACATCCAGGGCGATTGGTGTCAATTGCCGTTTGGAGAAATATTGCAAAGAAAAAGCAATACCATTCATTGATAACTGGGATAGTTTCTATGGGAGAGATGGGATGTACACAAGGGATGGGGTTCATCTTTCACGGTTAGGGGTTTCTACATTAGCTAGTTCTTTAGATAGGGTGATTGTGGGGTTTTGAACAGAAATATTGAGAGTGTAAATGAGAGGTATAATGGAACAATTTTAGCGTCAGGCGAAAGCGATAAGGATATTCAGTCTCATGCTAAAAATGATGACTATAATGCAAATGATAGTAGTGATGGTGCAACGGAAGATGGAAATGTCGTCAGAAATAAAGGTAAATTAGGTATAAAGAAAAGAAGTAAATTGAGAGTATATTACACAAACTGTAGGAGTCTATGTAACAAAATGAACGAACTTAGAGCCCTTGCTAGCAAAGAAAATATAGACATAATAGCGCTAACTGAAACGTGGATTAATACAGAAACCAGGCATTTTTTAGCAGAATTTGATATACCAGGATATAGTTTGTTTAAATATGACCGAACAAGTAAGAGGGGTGGCGGTATAGCAGTGTTTGTCAGGAGTACATTAAAAAGCTGTATTAAATCAGGTATTAGACTAAATAACGATAATGAAAGTGTTTGGGTAGAGGTTAACGAAGGTAGTGAGACCATAGTTATTGGAGTTATGTATAGACCGCAAAATATGAGTAGAAATGACGGAACGTCATTATGGGAGGAAATTAAAATGGCATCATGGTTTAGCAATGTGTGCATTATGGGGGATTTTAATTTTCCGAATATAGATTGGCAGCATCAAATAGGAGACTCTGATTCTGAGGAGTTTATAGAGGTAGTACAAGATAGTTTTTTATTTCAATTCATAGATACGCCGACTAGAGGTAATAATATTCTCGATTTAGTTTTCAGTAACAATTGTTACGGCTGGATCGGCAATACATATTCGGGATTCTTGATCGTAGGACAGAAATGGCTTATGTGACAACGACACGCTCGATTCCAGTCCCAAATACTATATGCTCCAGACAACAAAAGCACCAACGCCCTACAGAGTTATCGTCTATGGTAACGAGGTACCTTAACTCGGCGAAAGTGTACAACAGGGGTAGGCTATGAGGCTAAACTCCCTCAGACATTTATAGGTTACGTTATTACTAAAGAAATGCAATACTCAAGAAACTAAGTTAATATTAAGCCTCTAATAATGTAGAATAGAAGCAGGCTAAAGGTATGACAGTGAAATGCTAAATGACAAATGTACACGCCTACTTGAAAGCGCGTGCACTAGAATAACTGTCCCCTACTAACATGCACTAGCATGTAGCATACAAGATGTTCATGATCCAGTAGATACCTAATAATACACATGGAAGGAACATAAACAGTAGTCACTTATTGTAAGAATGAATCTATACTTGGAATAACTAAAAGGTTGCAGGCAACAGTACTGCGCCGGTAGCCTACTACCGCATAGGCTACTTCGCTTCTCTCACTCTGTCTCCCCTCTGAGTCTGTATGCGCCCTACGCAACAGAACTCCGGACACAGCAGCAAAACGACAGTGCAGTTAATTGATACATGAAAGTATTAATAGTGTTGTCTTGTGTGTGAGTAATGTGTATTGTAAAGTGTTACATACATAAACTTAAAGAGAGCTGCAATGCATAGTAAAATAAAGATATCACCCACTCATCATCCCCATGTGTTCTAGCTAGCAGGCCAAGTCACAGGAACAACGAGTCCCAGCACCGAAAGCGAGAACCCAGGAAAAGACTGTAGAGAACACAAGGACAGATAAATTACGTTACTCTACTATACCGGCACTACGAGCGAGCTGTAGTCTCTGGTACTGCACTCGCTCCTGGCTCGGTAGGCAAATCAAGGCTAAGTCCTCGCCCCTCTACAGACAACTCCTGGGCATGGTCGGGCTCTTACACATGGCACTAGTCTAGTCACAAATTGGATGATGAGCTGGGCATATAACTCGTGAACATGTAGAACGTTCACCAACTATCCTCATCAAGAAGATCGCTGTTCACATTAACCCCTTAAATCTAATACATGTAAATATATGCTTGTCCTAAGAGTAATACGAGAGGTGAGTGCTGAAACTCCTTTAGGACCTCAAGGGAAGGGTATGCATTTAAATAGAGAGAAGAATGAAATGAGAGTAATGTCGTCAGAGAGAAAGAGTGCAACCGTGAGAAATTGGGAGAGAGGGCAAGGGATGTTAGAATCTCAAAGGTTCTAGGCAACCTGATCATGGAACACACAGCGAGCCTCCATGCAATGTGCAGTACGACAACATGGGCGGCCAGGCAGCATATGCAGGCGGCAATGTACTACCAACCCTGTCGCACCTAGCTATAAGCGCAGGGCTGCCAACCGGTCCATACGTCTGGCAACCATTGCTACCCTCTCGCTCTGAAGTCTAACTCACTCTCTCTCTCTGAATTCCTATCATCTCACCTATCAACTTCTCTATTGATACTACATATTAAATGGAAGGTCTCGACATGGCTTAAAACAAAACCCACCACTGGTTAGCAAATGACGAGACCTTTGCAGAGATACAAAGAACATAGTTATACGTTGTCACACTCAATATAAGCAGCCAGCACGGTACACGGACCGTGACGGTACAGTGGAGTACCAAGGAGTACAATCAGGTTGCGTTGCTACGCACTGGGCGTCACAGCCCCCCCAAGATTTTAGATAATCGACCTTAGAAGCATTATCAAAATCTGACAGGCAACCAACCGACCTGCTACCCTTAGCTGCCACTAATTGCAAAAGGTGCACAACAACTGAAGTGTGAATTATACATAAAACACAATATCGCATGCATCATGCTACAAAAATAAAGACTTACAAAACTAAAAAAAAATTTCTCGTTTATTTTATTGTTTTATAATCTTTTTGGACGGCGTTATGATAGCCTAATTTTACTCCTGCTCAACCCACACACCGTGCACGACTATCCTGGATCATCAACCCTTGATAGACAATCTGCTATCACGTTCTCACTCCCGGCAATATGCTGAATGTTGAGATTATACTCTTGGAGCATTAGGGACCACCTGGTCAACCGCATATTCCGATTGTGAAACTGATTTAGGAATTTCAAGGGATGATGGTCCGTATAAATCGTCACTACCGGGCCGTAGGCTGGAACATAAACTTCGAAATGTTTGAGCGACAAAACGATAGCAAGAAGCTCCTTCTCTATAGTCGAGTAATTCCTTTGTGCCGAATTAAACTTGCGAGAAAAGAAGCTCACTGGGTGTTCCAAGCCCTCGGAATCAGTCTGCAGTAACACTGCCCCGGCACCCACACCGCTGGCATCAGTCGCCAGCTGAAAACTCCTGGAGAAGTCTGGGGCTCTCAAAATCGGATGTGTACACAGCAGGTGCTTGACTAGGTCGAAAGCCCTCTGACACTCCGCAGCCCAACAGAACTTCACTGACTTCGACAGTAGATCAGTTAACGGTGCTAAGACAGTAGAGTATCCCCGGATGAAGCGCCTATAATAGCCTATCATACCTAGGAACCGCATGACCTGGCGCTTAGTGGTGGGCCTGGGAAACATATTGATAGCCTGTATCTTGCTCAGGGGGGGGCACACCCGGCCTAACCCGACCACGAAGCCAAGATACTGCACAGTAGCCTTTACAAACTCGCACTTCCTCAGGTTCACCACCAGCCCAGCATCGTGCAACTTCCCAAACAGGGTCTCTAAGTGCCTTAGGTGATTTTCAAAATTGTCATCATACACTATCACGTCATCAAGGTAGACCGTGCAGTTAGGGATTTCGTCACAAATATCGTTCATCAGGTTCTGAAACGTGGCAGGTGCGTTCTTAAGCCCATAAGGCATTACGTTACATTGGTAGGTCTTGCCATCTACCACAAAACCACAAACTTGCTTAGCTCGGTCCGACAGGGGTACTTGCCAGTAGCCTTTTACAAGATCAATTTTAGTAAGGTACTTTGCATTCCCTATCTTGTCCACGCTGTCGTCAACTCGAGGCAAAGGGTAAGTGTTGGTAGTGGTCAAGCCATTTAGCCTACGAAAATCTATGCAGAACCGCACCTTGCCGTCAGGTTTTGGCTGCAACGTGACGGGTGATGTCCACTTCACATAACCTTCAGTGATCATCCCTCTCTCAACCATGTACTTTAACTCCTCCCGTAAAGCTGGCAACTTTACCGGGGGCACACGGTAGGGCACTGACTTGAAGGGCACATTATCACCGACGTCCACGTCGTGCGTTACCTGAGTAGTGAGACCTGGGTGTTCGGCGAAAACAGAGGGGTATGACCTGAACAGGCCTAGGACAGCAGCACCCTGGTGCTCAGGCAGGTGACTTACAGCTTGCCTAGCCTCTTGTTCAGTATTCCCCGCCCACTGTTCCGCGGAAATGACACAGTCCCAGCTATCCTCCTCAGCAGCATGACTGTCCCCACCTCCTTCTCCACCCTGGCCGCTGCAGGCCAGCACAGGGACAGTGAGAGGCTCTGAGGGGCGTCTCACATACTCTTTCATGAGGTTAACATGACATAACTGATGTTTTTTTCTACGGTCAGGTGTTGCAACGAGATAATCAAGGTCGGACAGTTTCTTAGCCACCACATACGGCCCAATAAACTTGGCAGAAAGGGGGTGTCCAGGCAAAGGTAAAAGCAACATTACCTCCTGACCCACCGAAAACTCCCGAAGCTTCACCTTGGCGTCATACTGGTGCTTCATGACCGCCTGTGCATTAACCAAGTTATTACCTGCCGCTGCCATGCAACCTATAAGTCTCTCCCGGCTCTCAAGGATATATTTAAGTACAGACCCCGGCTTCTCTTCGCCCTCCCAGATCTCTTTCACCATACTTAAAGGTCCTCTCACATTATGGCCAAAGACTAGTTGATTTGGACTGAACCCCAGGCTCTCTCCTGGGACTTCACGTGCAGCGAACAGAACATACGGCAGACCCAAATCCCAATCAGTGTCATGTTCTGCACAGTAACAGCGTAGCATACTCTTCAGGGTCGAGTGCCACCGCTCCAAGACTCCCTGACTCTCGGGATGGTAGGCTGACGACACTACAGAACATATACCGTGCAACTGAAGGGTTTGCTTGAACAATTTGTTACAATAGGATTTGTTATTATCGAAAACTCTGGTGGGTGGGGTATAGCGCCCCTTCTGCCCTGACTCAGCCCTCTGAGCGGCACCGCAACCACGAATCAATGATAATCTGAGGTCTGCCATCTTGGCAGCCTCCTCTACTGTCTTGGGACATTTTTCCTTAATGTTCAGCGTTAGATCGGTTCCAGTGCATTTGTAAAACTGTTCCAGATAGAAAAGTTGCTTAATTTCCTCAGCCGACTCTGCGTGCTCGGACCGAAACCAGTTATTACCTGCATCTGTTAAGTCCCGTGCGTGCTCCATAAAACTGACATCGCTCTTCTTATTCACGCCACGGAACTTCAATCTATAAGTTTCGGGTTGCAGTTCGTAGGCCCGGAGCACAGCCTCCTTCACCAGTCCATACACTACACTCTCGTCCAGTGACAGTGCATCGTAGGCTTTCAACCCCTTACCCACTAGACGTGATGAAACTAATGCTGCCCATTTAACCTCCGGCCAGTCATACTCACGACACTTCTTTTCGAAACGAGCAAAAAACTCAGTCACTGCTGTCTCATCAAATGCGGGTACTAACTTAATTAAATGCGAAAGTGAGTCTGTAACCCAGTGCCCACCACCGAGATGACGCCCCGTGGTCTCTACTCTAGACTTCTCGACATCCATTTCAGCCTGGTACCTGGTTGCATCCTGATTGGCTTGGATTCTAGCAACCTCTATGCGTTCTATACTAGCCTGTTGTATCTGAGTCTCCTGCAGCTTAAACTTAGCTAGTTCTAGCTGAAATAACATCTCAGGAGACAGGCCTGGGGGGGGAGAGCACAAAATGGGGGATCCACACCGAGACGTGTTTACGGGTAAGCCAGCTTGCCCTTGAGAACCCTCCTGCTGCATCGTGCTAAGACTCGCTGGCTGAGGGCCCAGCTCAGGGGTAGAGTGGAATGGAGGCTTGGAGGGAACCCCCCAAGACCCCACTCCACCCACCGCCCCATCGCCATCACCCAACAAACATGCCACCAAATTCTTCTTGGGCCAACTGTCAGGACAGTCCCGCCCCAAAACCGTGGCTAAACAGCGAAGACCGTAACAATCAATAGCCTGCAGGCGCTGTTCGGTCAAAGGTGTCTGCAAAAATGCCCGGGCATCCCTCTCTCCACTTATAACACTCCCCTCCCTAAACATCTGTTGTACTTGCTGGTTACTAGGCTGTACCGTGTTATCCTCCCCCGTAAATGATGAGTCATTAGACATAGTGCTGGTTATACAATTGCTGTTCATAAAAAAAAAAAAAGTGCTTATTACTAATTGCAGTCTCGACTCACAAAATGTTAAAGATGCTTGAATGACTCTACTCTAGACACCCCCAACGAAACAATCTGCAAGTCCACCAATACAATAATGACACAATAAAAATTCCTCCAATATGCAAGAAAATTCTAGCCAGCTCTACTAGGTAGCATAGAATAGTTCTCCAAAAAACATGTGATAGGATACTACTGAATCTTGTGCAAGGTCGCCATTTTGTTACGGCTGGATCGGCAATACATATTCGGGATTCTTGATCGTAGGACAGAAATGGCTTATGTGACAACGACACGCTCGATTCCAGTCCCAAATACTATATGCTCCAGACAACAAAAGCACCAACGCCCTACAGAGTTATCGTCTATGGTAACGAGGTACCTTAACTCGGCGAAAGTGTACAACAGGGGTAGGCTATGAGGCTAAACTCCCTCAGACATTTATAGGTTACGTTATTACTAAAGAAATGCAATACTCAAGAAACTAAGTTAATATTAAGCCTCTAATAATGTAGAATAGAAGCAGGCTAAAGGTATGACAGTGAAATGCTAAATGACAAATGTACACGCCTACTTGAAAGCGCGTGCACTAGAATAACTGTCCCCTACTAACATGCACTAGCATGTAGCATACAAGATGTTCATGATCCAGTAGATACCTAATAATACACATGGAAGGAACATAAACAGTAGTCACTTATTGTAAGAATGAATCTATACTTGGAATAACTAAAAGGTTGCAGGCAACAGTACTGCGCCGGTAGCCTACTACCGCATAGGCTACTTCGCTTCTCTCACTCTGTCTCCCCTCTGAGTCTGTATGCGCCCTACGCAACAGAACTCCGGACACAGCAGCAAAACGACAGTGCAGTTAATTGATACATGAAAGTATTAATAGTGTTGTCTTGTGTGTGAGTAATGTGTATTGTAAAGTGTTACATACATAAACTTAAAGAGAGCTGCAATGCATAGTAAAATAAAGATATCACCCACTCATCATCCCCATGTGTTCTAGCTAGCAGGCCAAGTCACAGGAACAACGAGTCCCAGCACCGAAAGCGAGAACCCAGGAAAAGACTGTAGAGAACACAAGGACAGATAAATTACGTTACTCTACTATACCGGCACTACGAGCGAGCTGTAGTCTCTGGTACTGCACTCGCTCCTGGCTCGGTAGGCAAATCAAGGCTAAGTCCTCGCCCCTCTACAGACAACTCCTGGGCATGGTCGGGCTCTTACACATGGCACTAGTCTAGTCACAAATTGGATGATGAGCTGGGCATATAACTCGTGAACATGTAGAACGTTCACCAACTATCCTCATCAAGAAGATCGCTGTTCACATTAACCCCTTAAATCTAATACATGTAAATATATGCTTGTCCTAAGAGTAATACGAGAGGTGAGTGCTGAAACTCCTTTAGGACCTCAAGGGAAGGGTATGCATTTAAATAGAGAGAAGAATGAAATGAGAGTAATGTCGTCAGAGAGAAAGAGTGCAACCGTGAGAAATTGGGAGAGAGGGCAAGGGATGTTAGAATCTCAAAGGTTCTAGGCAACCTGATCATGGAACACACAGCGAGCCTCCATGCAATGTGCAGTACGACAACATGGGCGGCCAGGCAGCATATGCAGGCGGCAATGTACTACCAACCCTGTCGCACCTAGCTATAAGCGCAGGGCTGCCAACCGGTCCATACGTCTGGCAACCATTGCTACCCTCTCGCTCTGAAGTCTAACTCACTCTCTCTCTCTGAATTCCTATCATCTCACCTATCAACTTCTCTATTGATACTACATATTAAATGGAAGGTCTCGACATGGCTTAAAACAAAACCCACCACTGGTTAGCAAATGACGAGACCTTTGCAGAGATACAAAGAACATAGTTATACGTTGTCACACTCAATATAAGCAGCCAGCACGGTACACGGACCGTGACGGTACAGTGGAGTACCAAGGAGTACAATCAGGTTGCGTTGCTACGCACTGGGCGTCACACAATGAACATATGGTAAATAATGTAGAGATAGGGGACCACCTAGGAAATAGTGACCACAATTCTGTGTATTTTAATATACAATGGAAAGGTAATACCAGAGAGAATACAACATTAATACCTGACTTTAGAAAAGCCAATTATGGTGGGTTAAGAAGAGCCCTATTAGCCGACCCTATGGTCAAAAAATTAAGTCGATCCAGGTGTCCAAATGAGTGTACCCCTTCTCAGGCACCTGTCATCTTAAGTCAGGAAGAGACGTCAACCTTGGTAGATACATACGATAATTGTATCAAGTCAGTATTCAATGCACAAAATAAATACATCCCCAAAAGAAAATTTAGATCAACACAGAACCAACCCAAAATGGATGAATAATAGACTATTAGATCTTCTAGGACAAAAGAGAGGAATATATAGAAAAATTAGGAAAGGCGAAATTCACCTACTTGCTTACTATCAGAATCTATCAAGACAGGTAAAAAAGGATATTAGGAAAGAAAAAAAAAATTATGAAATCAAGGTTGCCAATGACTCAAAAAATAATCCTAAAGCTTTTTACCAACTATATAAATCCAAGGTTAGAGATGAAATTGGTCCCCTTAAAACTTCGATAGGAGAAATGACAGAAAATGATTTAGAAATGTGCAGTACATTAAATAGTCAATTTCTTTCCGTTTTCACTAATGACAATTTGGCACAGTTTCCAGAAGTCCGTAAGGTATATAGCGATAGTATAGAAAATAGGTTAAGTACGGTTACTATAAGTAGAAATGATGTGCTTAAGGAAATTGACAGACTGAAACCTCATAAATCGCCTGGTCCTGATGAGGTATATGCTAGAGTATTAAAAGAATGTAGGGATGAGTTAAGTTATCCATTAACATTTTTATTTAACAAGTCATTGGAGACAGGTATAGTTCCAGAAGCTTGGAAGCTTGCAAACGTAGTTCCGATCTTCAAAAAAGGTGACAAATCAATAGCATCCAATTACCGTCCCATTAGTCTTACATCAATCATAGGAAAGCTACTAGAGTCAATTATTGCTAGTAAAATTAGAAACCACTTAGATACATTTAATTTAATAAATTCTTCTCAGCATGGATTCACTCAGGGACGTTCTTGCCTTACTAATTTGCTTAGTTTTTTCTCAGAGGTATATGAAGCAGTAGATAATGACAAGTCATATGATATAATATATTTAGATTTCAGTAAAGCTTTCGACAGAGTCCCCCATGAGAGATTGATGAGAAAGGTTGAGGCGCATGGAATAGGTGGGGCGTTGTTGGGATGGATTAGGTCATGGCTAATTGGTAGGAAGCAGAGAGTCAGCATAAATGGTACAAAGTCAGAATGGGGAGCAGTCAAAAGTGGTGTCCCCCAGGGATCTGTATTAGGTCCTCTGTTGTTTGTTATATACATAAATGACCTTGATTTAGGTATAACTAGTAGGATAAGTAAATTTGCAGACGATACCAAAATGGGGAGAACAATTGATTCAGATAGAGATATAGAGTGCCTCCAAAGGGATCTAGATACCTTACACGAATGGTCAGTAAATTGGCAGATGAAGTTTAACATTGACAAATGCAAGGTATTAAAGATAGGGAAGATGCATACAAATGTTAAATATAAACTAGCTAATGTGGAATTAGAAAACTCGAGATCTCGTGAGAAAGATCTAGGTGTGTTTGTTAGCAATGATTTGAAGCCTAGACAACAGTGTATAAGCGTTCGAAACAAGGCAAACAGGATTCTCGGGTTCATCTCAAGGAGTGTGAGTAACAGAACTGCTGATGTTATCTTAAAACTTTACTTGTCATTAGTGAGACCCCATATGGATTATGCTGTTCAATTTTGGTGTCCTTATTACAGAATGGACATAGATTCATTGGAGAGAGTACAACGTAGAATGACAAAAATGATCCATAATATTAGAAATCTTCCGTATAAAGAAAGGTTGAAGAAATTAGGCTTACATTCGTTGGAGAGACGCAGAGTTAGAGGGGATATGATAGAGGTGTTCAAGTGGGTTAGTGGGATTAACAAAGGGGACATGACAAATGTACTAAAGCTCAGTGATAGCGAAAGAACTCGTACCAATGGTTTCAAATTAGATAAATTTCGTTTCAGAAAAGATATAGGCAAATATTGGTTTGGTAACAGAGTTGTAGATGGGTGGAATGGACTACCAGGTGCTATAGTGGGATTAAAAACGATAGGGAGCTTTAAGATAAAATTGGATAAGCATATGGACGAGAAGGGTTGGGTGTGAAGGGGGATCAGCAGGGTTGAGCCAATCAGCGCTCTGCAGACCCCCGTAATCCTGCGTTAATCTCTAACCGTTTTGGTAAGATGATCCTCAGGGTATTAGAGTGTTGAGCCTATAATTGGGCTTTGTAATTGGGGTTGTGTGGGACAGGGATCTGCCTTGCTTAGGCCAATCGGCCTTCTGCAGACTCCCATTTTCTTATGTTCTTATGTTATGTAGTAGAAGAAGGTGAAGGAACAAATAGAGACCAACAGAATGAGAGAGAAAGAAAGCAACGAGAAAAATTATCGTCGAGGGAGAGGAGAACTGGTGGAGGAACAAGACGGTAAAGATGAGAGACAAAAGAGAAGATTAATTTATTTGAGTTGGTCGTGATGATAGAGTGCAAAGAAAACGAAAATGGAATAATGTAGGAAGGAATAAGGCGAGGGCACATGGGAATAATATTTCAGATTATGACATATTGCAGAAAGAAAAAAAAAGTAGTGACACATACAGTATATATGCGCTTGTATATTTCAAGGGGCTTTCACACAGACACGAACTCAGTTCATGACAAGATATGACTAGGCAAATTTTCAAATATGAAGCCGTTGTCGGATTTCCGAACACATCCGAGTTGTCCACGAATGTTCATAGACTGTTTGACGACAACATAAGAACATAATTATCTTTCGGTCTGAAAGATTGCTGTCAATGTTGCAACTGACAGCCTCAATCTACCAATTGTTCAGAGAACGATCATCGACTACATCAGACGCGACGGCAACAACATCAGAATAGTATCTTACAACATTGGAATATACCCAAATTAATTTAATCCATTTAAACATATTTTCAACCTTGCATTTGTTTCAGTTTCAGGATGTATATATTTAATTTTCAAGATGTATTTATTTGGATAGTTTATACTCATTTAATCTAAATAACTTCTTTGATAATATATTTGTAATTTGTTGGTCATTACATTGATTTAACTGGATATTATTTCCCTTTCCATTGTGTCTGTTGTTATTCCATTCACATCAACATCCTTATTATTATTTCTTCTCAAATGTATCCGTGAACTCATTAAATTAGTTGCAATATACGTCATTGATGGCGTTACTTATATAATTTGTCCCTTACAATTATGTGGTGCTACCACTCATTTATTCAAGCAATGCATTTGCAATGTAAATCAAGGAAAGGAAACGGTATACAAATTTGTATGTGGCAGTCACACTGTATTCATTCTAATTTGTAAGCATATTAATTTACACATGCCGGAGAATAGTAGTAGGCCTGTAGATGATACCACTCCTCCTAGGCGGCCTTTGCTGCGGTATTTCAATGCACAGGCTGCAGGTTTGCAAATACCCTTTCAGCTGATGTCCACTATCATCATGATCCCCCTGTGAAGGGGGATCATGAAACCCTTCCCCAACTTGGTAGGGCTTCATCATCCAGGTCCTGAGTTCAAATGCATCATTGACCACCAATAAGTACGGTATTGGCTTGTCGTAGTTTGGAAGTAATTGTGGTGAAGGTAGTCCAATGGTGTTGTCCTCCAAAAGTACTCCAGTGGTGGTATGTTGAAACAGATCACCGTGTGATGAGGCACCAGGGGCGGCAACATCACAGTACAGGAACATGTAGTCAGCATCCACAATAGCCAGCAACATAATTGAATGGAATCCTGTGTAATTGTATTACACTGAGCCTCCACCATAAGGGCAACGAATTGCTACAAGTGTTCCATCAATAGCTCCTACGGCATGATGGGAATCCCATTTATCAGCAAATCAATCAGCTACCTTTTTCCACTCTTCAGGTGTTGATGGCAATTCTAGCACGTAATCTCAAAATTGCTGATAGATTGCGTCACACACCTCAGGCACAATAATGCAAATGGTACAGCAATGTGACTGCCAATCAAAGTCCAGCTGGTTGGGCTTCTCTCCAATATATATATTTCTTCCCAGTGACTGTTCAAGGTTTCTGTAGTATGTCAAGGTATATTGGTACTTCCATTCTCAAGAAATTCCTGCAATTTTTAGGGTCCTCATCCTCCAATTCTTGCATAAGCCGGTCATACATACCATAGTCTTTTCGTCGCAACAGCCACTTTTGTGACCACAATGCACGTTGTTGGGCCCTCTTGTTTTGTGCCTCAAGTATTTTGAATTTTTCAAGGTACGTTGCTATCTCGACAGATAGACGTAGCACGTGGAAATGAACAAAGAAACAGGTAGTTGGCCTATTTATAGGTACCTTCCTGAGCGGCAGGTAAGTTTGGTTGAATTCAGCGAACGGTGTGTTGTATTCGCGGATTGTTTGCGGACTGGTCGACGAGCGGTCGCATTTGTTCGTTGCATTCCGGAACAGTGCACAATATCCGTCGGATGCATTCGGAAGTATATTCGCCGACCGTTCAGACCCAATTCGACGATGTTCGCATGCGGTCGATAACTTTAATGAACGTTCGGGTTTTGTAACGGTTCTCTTACACGAATGCATACAACATTCTGACCAACACTTGTTCATATCTTGTGACTTGTCGTAGACCGAGTTCGAGTCTGCGTGAAAGCACCTTTAACAGATACACAGAAAGAGTTAAATAGATTTATATATGTTTGTAGTCTACATAAACTAATTTGCAACAACAAATCTGGTACTTTGGTGAGTTCTACTAACAGGAAGAGTATAACATTTAAAATATATTTACAATCAAACACAAAGCATGATATACAATATGACAGTTATATTTATACACAAAGTAATAATAGATTATACTACAACAACACATAGGTACAATATTATACTACAACAACACATAGGTACAATATTATACTACAACAACACATAGGTACAATATTATACTACAACAACACATAGGTACAATATTATACTACAACAACACATAGGTACAATATTATACTACAACAACACATAGGTACAATATTATACTACAACAACACATAGGTACAATATTATACTACAACAACACATAGGTACAATATTATTCTACAACAACACATAGGTACAATATTATACTACAACAACACATAGGTACAATATTATACTACAACAACACATAGGTACAATATTATACTACAACAACACATAGGTACAATATTATACTACAACAACACATAGGTACAATATTATACTACAACAACACATAGGTACAATATTATACTACAACAACACATAGGTACAATATTATACTACAACAACACATAGGTACAATATTATACTACAACAACACATAGGTACAATATTATACTACAACAACACATAGGTACAATATTATACTACAACAACACATAGGTACAATATTATACTACAACAACACATAGGTACAATATTATACTACAACAACACATAGGTACAATATTATACTACAACAACACATAGGTACAATATTATACTACAACAACACATAGGTACAATATTATACTACAACAACACATAGGTACAATATTATACTACAACAACACATAGGTACAATATTATACTACAACAACACATAGGTACAATATTACATTCACAAAATATTTAGGTTTAGTTAACCCCTTGAGTACCAGCGACGTGTGTTATATTTTATTCTAGCTATATTTAGACGATATTATGCAGCTTAGGAAGGATCTGTGGTACTGAAAAGGGTTAGTTGAGATAGTCTGAAGTCATATTATGGCTAAAGGTCCTTCCTAAGCTGAATATAATCCTTTAATAGTTACCAGCATATGATGATTAGGGCGTCCCTGGTACTGAATGGGTTAAATAACAGCTTAAATATGAAAGATGCAAGTCACAAACTTACTGGAATTTCACTTTACTTGAGCTTGAGTTAAAAGGTACAGTCATACATTTTCTTTTGATTATGTTCTCTAAAAATACATAAGGTGAATACTACACGTGGTCGATGTATTTATACAATTACAATTTATTGTGGTTTCTTAGACTCGGCAATGCATTATTTTTAAGTAATGGAAAGTATATCTGATCATATAGTAATTCTGGAAATTTACTTTTACTATATACTGCAATCGCTAATACAATAACTTTGAGATATACTGTATGTGTACAGAGGTAGTTGGGTAATCATTTAAAGTTGTGAGTTCTAAGGTTTAGCAACCTATAGTGTTAAATCGAAGGTGAATGTACAATCGCGCTAAGAAGTCATGACTCGATTTTTCTAAGGCTCGGACAAAAGTCCCCAAATCTGGCTACCGCTGGCAACTCTCCACTGCCCGTCAGAGCCCAGTCATTTCCTAATTTATAACTATAGGTCTCCGGATATTCCCAATAATTGGCCTACTGACAAAATTAGCCTATTTAGGCCTTTTAAACTATATTTATGTTGTTGTTTGAATATTATATAAGTAAGGTTTGTTTTCAATATCTTTATAGAATAATGAAAGTATATAATTTCCTGGCGCTATCTAGCATGTTACACTCCCTGGGCCTGCCACCTGGAGGCCTGCAAAAAAATGCAAGTCAGTCACTGCCAGTATATGAGGGAAAGTGTATCTCTTCCGCTCATATATCCACCTTTGTCCTTTACTACATGCCTTTCCATCTTTCGTTCCTATATGGGTGTCCCTGTGGGCTATTAAATATGTTATAAGTGAAATTTCGTCGTCTGTCTATACAAATTACAAGCTGTTCTCTAGTATTCAAGCTTTATCCCAAAATATACTGGAGACCGCTTTGTTTTTTAAGGCAGACATGTCCCACTTAGAGAATTAAATGTGGAAAAAACAATCTGGTATATGTTTATTTACGTGATTTATTGACACTCATGGGTTGAATATTACTTTTAACGGTTGGTTTTAATTTTATGAGATACTTTGCTCCCAGTATTGTTGGCTTAAAAAGTAATACAAGCATTAAGAGACTTCCTCCACATTTTAATCCTGAATCTAGTGAGCGAAATACTACGAGTTTCACTTTCTTTCGTTCGGGTTAGTCTCAACTTTCGTATTATTTGGTTTGCTCTCACATAATGAGATAAATATATTGTAACAATATTTATATATCGTGTTTTTGGTATTTTGTCCTTCAATACAGTTCTCCCCGGTGTGTAATATATGAATATAGTAGAGCCTCAATAGTTGCCAGATAGCACTTTCTGAACAAAAGGTACTGGGAATAGAGTCATGACTTCTTAGCGCGATTGTACTTGATAGTTTCATACACATGGAAATGGCAAAAAGGCTATCTAGACAAATTACTGTATAATTATCATAGAGTCGGATTATTAGAGAAGTGACTGATCATTTTTTCTCACAAGTTCACATTTTCTCTTATATCTCTTGATGATATTGTTTCTACTTTGTAATTGTAGCATAGAAAAATATTTAGTTATCCGGGAAAATCACTAAGTATAATATAACATGTTAATGTTAAAAAATGCTTACGGGAGGTTGGTATTAATTGAATGATTGCACATCTATGATTCCATATGTATCAAAATGAATCTTATAAGGTGTGTACATAATTCAATAGTCAAAGCTGTGGATGAGTAAACTGGTTTATTTAAAGAACTACCTAAAACTATTTACCAATACATTAATAACTAGAGCATTACACAAGAGAATAACGATTTACTCTTGGGTTAGAGAGTTGCACAGAGTTGGGGTGGGATTGTGTTGCAAGACGGGTGCAGTGTGCTCTACGAAGAGGGGGTGGTATACTCTGAGAGAGCTCTGAGGAACACTGATTACAAAAAAAAGTAATGTAGTGTGTAATGTATTTGTGGTATAATGCATTCATAGAAAGAGAAGGCGTTTTTGCCCTCAATATTGGTGAGGCACGGACAGGATCAGCAAGGGAAGCCAGGTGATGAAACAGGAGTTCCACCTGTCCTTGGCATCTATTTAGCACACCCCGGGAGTACCGACCTGTTCAGTTGGTGCCCACAGCCTCCTCCTAACTTTGGTTCTGGTTACGATATGCTTGCTTCTATTGCCAGTTTCATTGGTGTTATGATGACTCCAAGAACAGGATAGCTGCATCATAGGAGCCTGACCAGGCTGCTAGAAGTATTATGAAGGGCTGACTATGAGTCATTAGTCAGTTGGGTGCACCTACAACCATGAGCCGTAGTTCTACGAAGGTGAGACTGTAAAATAGCCGGATCTCAATTGTTTCGTTGCATCACTTGCAATCTGGAGTAAGACCTTGTGGCTCCATCATCTTGAGTGATTGAATCTACAGGATATAATCCTATGTCTAGAGGTAGAGTTGCAACATATCATATATAAAAAGGTTCAGATGAAGCTTGTAAGAAATAGAAAAACAATAAATTAATGTAAATGAAACATAATGTTATATGAACGAAAAGGAAGCACACCTGAAGGGCAACTAGACAAATAAAACTATAAACGAACATAAGCTGACTCTGGAGAAAAGTAGATAAACACGAAGATGTGCAATGATCAGGAATTAATGTTGAAGATCTGGGAAAAAGAGATGAGTTGGTCAGATATTTCACAAGCGGCAGTGTTCCTGAAAACCACAAGGCCCATCAGCCAAACAATAATAATTTAACAATGGTGAGCCTAGGAAAACAAAATAGATGAGAAAAGAGACGCAAAAAATCAATACCGGAATTTCGGGCAAAGTCAAAATATATATGAATACAATATAATTATATAGGAAAGTAAGACATGGATATAATAATAATAAATGAAGCCCTCCGAATCATAAGGGGACCAACCGACATTTTTTGAATTTCCGCGCCAAGCACGTGGCGCCATAGCCCAACTTCTACCCTACACACTGGTAGTCGTTTGGTACCCTTAAGACGAAAACTGTAAGAGTGAGAGTACTGGACGTTAAGCCTTAAAGATCGGGGCCGGACTTAAGTCCGGCTCCAATTTGCAGCAAGTTAGGAGCATTATTAAGGCTTTTAAAGGGTTAAAATCGAGTGCAAATGGCCGGGAGCACAGCGGGCCAGACAGCCGACTCCCAGGGCTTACCGCCGCCCATTAACTCATGCTCCCTGTGTTCTCGAGAGGCCGGCAGTGTAGCCAGTAGTAAGCGTAGCTGGGAAAAATATGCCGCTATACGCTAAACTCCCATGTTACTGGTATCACTGTATGAGAACCACGAGTGCTAAGTAGCTCGTTCTGGTCTCATTTTGAAGCTTTTAGCGCCTAGTTTTTCGCTAAATATATATTTTTTTTCATGCAGATACCTGATTTATCATTCAGGAGGGCCTGAATATGCCCAAATAAGCCCAAAACCCTCCGCTAGACAAGGGTTAAGGTAACTTTTTCGCCTTTCGGGAACACTCACCAATATCCTGGGAAAAATATAACATGACACAAGGGGTCCAAACGACACTCAGTTAATCCCTCCATACTCTCACTCTCCCGCGTGGGCGATGGTGCGTGAACCAATGAAAACTCGCCGCCAACCCCCCTCGCGCTTGGCTCTGCTCTCCCATTGGCTGGCCGGGTTGCGGGGTGGCAGCCTTCACACAATAACATAGTCTCCCGCGGTTTCTGAGGAATACATGGTGGGGCGGGTTCAGTGCTCATATTATCGCTTATTACACCTTTATTTTTTACAGCACTGTGTTCTAATTAACCAATAAGTATCCGCCAACAAATAGTGACCATGCAGAACAAAAATGAGGATCCCAACGAGCCCAAACCAGGTCCATTGGGAGTGACAAATATTAGCCTACGTATATCCTAGGCCTATGGTGCAACAAAAAGACGCAACTCTTTGATAGGAATGGACACCACCATTCATTCCAGTGATGACAGTGATGAAGACTACATACTAACATGTGATGAAAAGACGTGGCCGGTACAGAAGGGGTTAATATAGCCTGGCAGTGATCACTTAAGGGCAGATTTACGCTTGAGTTTTTTTTTCTGGACCCATCTCTCTAGTGAATGCATGGTGCGGCGGGTTCAGTGCTCATATTATCGCTTATTACACCTTTCTTTTTTACAGCACAGAGTTATAAATAACAAAATTTTTAATAAGACAGTATCCGCCAACAATAGGCTAATTAGTGACTATGTAGAAAAAAAATGAGGACCCCAACGAGCCAGAACCAGGTCCATCAGGAGTGACAACTAGGCCTATTGGCCTACGTACATTCTATGGTGCAACAAAAAAACGCAACCCTTTGATAGGAATGGACACCACCGTTCATTCCAGTGATGGCAGTGATGAAGACTACTTACCAACATGTGATGAGGGGTCAGATTCGGATGCTAACATGAGTGATTTTGAGACCCAAGATCCTCATAAATTAGGTTCTGTTGGGGCCAAGGTTGGGGGCAGTGAGGTGGCTGTTAGTCCTATGGTGGGGGACACTGCGGTGCTTGTTGGGCCTCTCCCTGAGGTAGAAGTCTGTGATAATGAGGAAAATGATGTTAATGAGAGTGATGGGGAAAATTATGAGTCTGTGGGTGAAGTTGTTCATCCGGCAGGTGGTAACCCAGCACGTGGAAAAGTGGCTAAGAGGGGACTTAAGAGAGTGCCGAATCCTCAGTGTTGGAAAAAAATTATGGCCAAAAAAAAGCGTAATCATGGGGAGGCTTATGTGTCTTACAACACAAAAACATTTGTGGCTGCTAGGAACATTGGTGATAGATGCAATGATGGTTGCTTTGATAAAGTAGGTGAAGAGAATGTTCTAGCTATATTTTCTGGTTTTTGGAGTGTTGGGGATTACGATATTCATAACCAATATTTGCAAGGGTTAATTAGGGAAGTACCTGTGAAACGTAGGCACACAAAGGTGGAGGCCAATGCTAAGCCTCACATGTACAACTATTTTGTGAAAGTGAACAATGTAGATGTTCGTGTATGTTGCAAAGCCTTTATGGCCATACATGGCATAACAAAAAAGAAACTTCTTGTACTCATGAAGAAAAGATTGGCGAACCCAGCAGGTACCCCCAGTCGTGATAAGCGTGGCCGCCACGCTTCAGGTAGAGCTATCACTGGTCCCCCACTTGAGCATGTGTGGGAGTACATAGAGTCTCTCAACACGATGCCAGCCACTACACGCGTACCCATGCCCCACACCGCAGGTACCTTGAGCATGGCCTGAAGATTATTGACTTGCATGGCCATTACCTGACATGTCTAGCGGAGGTTTACCCGGGTGAGAAGGCAGTTAGTTCCCGGTTCTACCATCATGTTTTTACAAAGCACTACAACATCGTCTTCAAGCCCCCCGCAACACCTGCCAAATAATGGAGAACAAAATCTACCACCTCAAAATGAAGCGCAAAGACTATAAAGAAATGGAGCAACAGCTTGCGGAACATAAGAGTGCGGCCAGAGTACCTCAGGACCTGTTGTCTGAATGTGAGAAGTCCAGCCATCTCATCCCAGATGACCCAAACCTATGCTGTGTTGCCATAGACCTACAGCAGACCTTGCCTTGTCCACGTATTAGGACTGGTCTAGCTTATTACAAACGGAAGCTGTGGGTCTACAATTTCTGCATATATGACATGAACAAGGGAGTTGGTAATATGTTTGTCTGGGAGGAGCATACTGCCAAGAGAGGGTCTGATGAGATAGGTAGCTGCATTATGAAAGGGGTTGATAGAGAATTTGATGCAGGGAGACCCTTCAGGAGGCTCAGGGTCTTTGCAGATAACTGCGCGGGGCAGAATAAAAACATACATATCATGCTAATGGCCCTTCGCATGCTACACTCCATGCGCATCGAGAAGATGGAGATAGTGTTTATGGTGCCAGGCCATTCATCCCTCCCATGCGACCGTGCCTTCGGCCACATTGAGAAGAGGGTGCGATCGAAGCTTGCTATCTACAACGTGCACGAGTACCTGAAAATCATCAAAATCGCAGTGAAGCACGAGAATGTAGTTACCCACATGTAGAAGGAAGATTTCTTCAGCATTCGTTCCCTAAAGGATTATGTCACCATCCGTAAAACAACTGGATTTTCAAAGGCCAGGCAACTGCTTGTGGATTCCAGCTACCCTGAAGGCTACATACTCAAGAACACCTACCTGTATGGCATGGAGATACCTGACGTGGACAAGAGGATCCGACTGATGCCTGGCAAGCAGCCCTACAGTGACATCTTTGACTTATCAACTGCCAACCTTCCCATCAAGTACCCCAACGGTGTCAAGCTAAAGGTCGCTAAAATCAAAGATCTCCGTGTACTGTGGAGTTACCTGGATGTGAGAGGTCGAGCATGGCTGGATGAGGTATTCGTGAATCAGGGGCAGGCTCCAGAGGAGGACACACTCGTCATGGAAGTGGATGATCCGGACGAACCGGATCCAGATGACAAGGCTTGGGAGTACGTGCCTGCCTGCGGAGCGTTTGCCGGACGCTCTCAGGGACGAAGATTAGCTCTCTCTCCTCTCTCTTTCTTTCTTTCTATCTTTCTCTCTTTATTCTCTCTTACAATAATAAAGGCTAAAAATAATGAACTCGTCTCTCGTTTGACATCCTGTTAATCTCTATGGATTACACCTTGTCCTGGATTATTACATGTCAACCTGACTATATCAAACCTCATTCAACCTACAATGTAAGTTGTGCATGCTGTTATTCTATTAACATTGTTTTATTATGTTTAAACCACAAAAGTACGTTCACTTACCCATACCCTTGTACTTACCTGTTAATTATTAACTACTTACCTGCCTTACCTGGAGTATGAAAATTGGAGGCTTGTGGGTGGGAATGATGGAAAATTACGTACACTACCTAATATCAGTGCATTATTATCTTTAAAAGAAAAAAACTCGTGGTCAAAGTGCTGGTAATGTTTGATTTTGGCCATTTTGGCCATTCAAAAAAGGGGATAATTTTGGTTTGGGTATTTTTACTAAAAATATAGACGTGGAACCCCCTATTTTTACATGCTGGGATGAAAGAGTAGTGCTTCAGCTACCTTCAGTAAAAATATGAAGAGGGCACCTTACCGGGTTAAAGAGTTACACATATTTTGAACATTGCCAAACTTTGACCTTGATTTTCTCAGAAGTAAGACAATTTTGGTTGGTCCCCTTATGATTCGGAGGGCTTCCAATGTAGTGTGGACGAAAAGAAGAAGGACCGGGATATCAATAATGCAGGAAAAGACAGGTGATGAAGAAATATACAATGAGATGAGAAACCCAAAGACATAATCAAGATAATAATATCAAGAATAGTAAAGCGAATGTACACAACAATAGAGACCAATTAATAGATACAAATAGTTAGTTTTCAAGTTATTTTTAAGTCATTCGTTCAAAACTTAGCAAGCTTAACCTAAATTAATCTAAGCTGGATTATGTGTTCATGAAAGGCAACAATTAATTGAGTGGTCGACAACTGGACCGATTTGGCCGACTGGAACAATAGGAGTATTCAATCTGTGGACACACTTGCCAGATGTCACCAGATTCTTTAATTTATCACGAATAAAATAATAAAATGTGAACATTGCTAATACTTACTATATCTCTTTAGTTGTTATTTCAAAACATCAAGTATAATTTTAGAATAATGTTTCTTACATTATGGTGTTTAACAGATACATCTAATGAATATATATTTTATAATGTACATTTCTAGTTTTCATTGTAGAGTAGAATATTGTATACAGAAGGTGCTGATTGGTTGTTGATTGATTTGTGTTGATAAAGTTGAGATAGCTTCATTATTCCAATTCCATATATATATTATAGAAACTCTAAAATTGTAAGCAATTGTAATGATAATGTGATAATCTAAAGTGATATACGAACCCTGAGAGCTAAAATATATCACATATAACACATTAATAACATAGATATTATACAGTGAACACAAGCGAAATAAAAATTGCTAATGCCAACAAGTTAGCGAGATTTGTAGACTGACTGAGCCTCGGCTAACATCTCACCCGCCTTAGCCAATCACAAACCTCTGTATTTTTAACATATGCACTGGCTTCCCAACACCAGAGTAAGTCAACATAAGAACATAAGAACATAAGAAAATGGGAGTTTGCAGAAAGCCGATTGGCCTAAGCAAGGCAGATCCCTGTCCCACACAACCCCAATTACAAAGCCCAATTATAGGCTCAACACTCTAATACCCTGAGGATCATCTTACCAAAACGGTTAGAGATTAACGCAGGATTACGGGGGTCTGCAGAGCGCTGATTGGCCCAACCCGGCTGATCCCCCTTCACACCCAACCCTTCTCGTCCATATGCTTATCCAATTGTATCTTAAAGCTCCCTACCGTTTTTAATCCCACTATAGCACTTGGTAGTCCATTCCACCCATCTACAACTCTGTTACCAAACCAATATTTGCCTATATCTTTTCTGAAACAAAATGTATCTAATTTGAAACCATTGGTACGAGTTCTTTCGCTATCACTGAGCTTTAGTACATTTGTCATGTCCCCTTTGTTAATCCCACTAACCCACTTGAACACCTCTATCATATCCCCTCTAACTCTGCGTCTCTCTAACGAATGTAAACCTAATTTCTTCAACCTTTCTTCATACGGAAGATTTCTAATATTATGGATCATTTTTGTCATTCTACGCTGAACTCTCTCCAATGAATCTATGTCCATTCTGTAATAAGGACACCAAAATTGGACAGCATAATCCATATGGGGTCTCACTAATGACAAGTAAAGTTTAAGATAACATCAGCAGTTCTGTTACTCACACTCCTAGAGATGAACCCGAGAATCCTGTTTGCCTTATTACGAACGCTTATACACTGTTTTCTAGGCTTCAAATCATTGCTAACAAACACACCTAGATCTTTCTCGCAGTCTGAATGTTCTAATTCTAAATTAGCTAGTTTATATTTAACATTTGTTTGCATCTTCCCTATCTTTAATACCTTGCATTTGTCAATGTTAAACTTCATCTGCCAATTTACTGACCATTCATGTAAGGTATCTAGATCCCTTTGGAGGCACTCTATATCGCTATCTGAATCAATTGATCTCCCCATTTTAGTATCGTCTGCGAATTTACTTATCCTACTAGTTATACCTAAATCTAGGTCATTTATGTATATAAGAAACAACAGGGGACCTAATACCGATCCCTGGGGGACACCACTTTTGACTGCTCCCCTCTCTGACTTGGTACCATTTATGCTGACTCTCTGTTTCCTACCGATTAGCCATGACCTAATCCATCCCAACAACGACCCTCCTATTCCATGTGCCTCAACCTTTCTCATCAATCTCTCATGAGGGACTCTGTCGAAAGCTTTACTGAAATCTAAATATATAATATCAATGACTTGTCACTATCTACTGCTTCATATACCTCTGAGAAAAAGCTAAGCAAATTAGTAAGGCAAGAACGTCCCTGAGTGAACCCATGCTGAAAAGAATTTATTAAGTTAAATTTTACTAAGTGGCTTCTAATTTTCCTAGCAATAATAGACTCTAGCAACTTTCCTATGATTGATGTGAGACTAATGGGACGGTAATTGGATACTATCGATTTATCACCTTTTTTGAAGATCGGAACTTCATTTGCAAGCTTCCAAGCTTCTGGAACTAAACCTGTTTCTAATGACTTGTTAAATACAAATGCTAATGGGCTACTTAACCCATCTCTGCATTCTTTTAATACTCTAGCATATACCTCGTCAGGACCAAGCGATTTTTGAGGTTTCAGTCTGTCAATTTCCTTAAGCACATCATTTCTACTTATACTAACTGTACTTAACATATTTTCTATACTATCACTATATACCATATTGACTTCTGGAATCTGTGCCAAATTTTCATTAGTGAAAACGGAAAGAAACTGACTATTTAATGTACTGCACCTTTCTAAATCATTTTCTGTTATTTCTCCTATTGAAGTTTTTAGGGGGCCTATTACATCTCTAACTTTAGATTTATATAGTTGGTAAAAAGCTTTATGCTGGGGTCACACATTCACGTATATCGCTCCCGTATGCTCCCGTCAGGCGTGATCGCCAATTTTGTGTAATGACGGGCGTAGTCCGGCCGTGTACGCCCGTATAGAGGAAGACTATTGCACTACCCGACATACGTACTGTAACGGGGCCAGTGTTACGTCAGACGTAATGTAGTCGTATGGAGCTACGTACGTGCTTGCGACTTGCGTAAGCATGTCCCCGTTAGTCCGCCTGGGCTGCCCGATTTGCGGAACACAGGCCACGCCCATGGCCACGCCCCCAGAATACCTACGTAGCTGAGGCCGTACGTCTTGTGAGTTTGTAGGCATTACGTGGACCGTGTCCGGACAATCGTAGGCACACCCGTCTGTCCAAACACAGACAAAGACAGTCTTTGTCAACCACGTAGGTCTGGGTTGGAATCTGGGAACTACAAAAGGGCAGGAATGGCCACACCATTCCCATTCCCAGTCCTTCATCGGCACCATGAACAACATCGCGGAATTCATCCTGGAGGAGTTCAATTTTGTGAACTCCCTTTATAGAGGAAAGACCATTCACCCGCTGAGTGCCAGCCAATTTTGACGGTGTGCTTCTGCCAGTGCCAGAGTTTTTTTTTTTTTTTTTTGGCTAAATCTATCAAGTTGGGAGAGAAAGGAAGGATAATGGTAAAAAAAACACTCCCCTTGTCCATTTTCGCCAGAAATCAGGTCCCCGATGGTCCCGAAAGTAGCTGAAAAGACACTATAGACTACAGAGACTTTTATGGTATCGGAATGTATGGGTGGGAGGGTGATGGGAGGGTGGTTTTCGGGTTGGTTGGGGGAAGGTAGAAGGGTAATTGACTTGTGTTACACATATGAAGCCGATTGGTGAGGTAGTTTCGCCACCACGGATTTTCCTTTTTTTCCTTATCTTCGTACGGATACGCTGGAAGTGGGTGGTGGGAGGCGGTTGGGGGTGTGGTGGGGGGAAGGCAGAAGGGTAAGGGACTTGTCACACAAATATGGAACCGATTGGTGAGGTAGTTTCGCCGCCACAGATTTTCCTTTTTTTCCTTATCTTCGTACGGATACGCTGGAAGTGGGTGGTGGGAGGCGGTTGGGGGTGTGGTGGGGGGAAGGAAGAAGGGTAAGGGACTTGTCACACAAATATGGAACCGATTGGTGAGGTAGTTTCGCCGCCACAGATTTTCCTTTTTTTCCTTATCTTCGTACGGATACGCTGGAAGTAGGTGGTTGGAGGTGGTTGGGGGTGTGGTGGGGGGAAGGCAGAAGGGTAAGGGACTTGTCACACAAATATGGACCCGATTGGTGCAGTCGTTTCGCCGCCACAGATTTTCCTTTTGTTTTCCTTCTGACGGGACCGACAGTCAACGAGTGGGTGGGAGGAGGGATTTGGGATTTTTGTGGTGGGTAGCCTAAAGGGTAAGGTACATGTGGTAAAAATATGAAAGCCATAGGTGCAGTCGTTTCGCTGCTACGATTTGTTTTCGGCAGGGTGGAGGGTGGCAGGGTTGGCTTGTTGGTTGCTGCTCCGGTGTGGTGAGAGGTGTGACGGAGTGTCCCCCGCTGGTCCCCCGTGACCCCACCATACAACGGTGCCCGGTGCCGCATCTTCCCGCCAACACGTAGTGTGGCGGTGTTGCCAGATGCGGCCGGACTTACTTTCACTTTCACGTTTTACGTGAACATTGTACGATTGGCGGAAGAAACTTACGTTTTACCTGTCTAGCTGCTACGTTTTACGTGGCTGCACCCGTAATACGTAGCAGCTAGACAGGTAAAACGTATGCATTCCCAACTTTTTACATACGTGAGCACGAGCCCCGTATCCGATTCGCAATCCAAAGGATACCGGGCGACCTTGGCCGCACCAACCACCTACAAGACCAGCGTGGCTACACCCGCCATGCGTACCAACCCCCACGACTAGACACAATTTCATTTAAGTTTTGCGTACTAAGCCCTTACGTTTTACGTATTCGGTTGCCAACTACCAATAAACCTTCGTACGGGAGCATACGGGAGCATATACGTGAATGTGTGACCCCAGCATTAGGGTTATTTTTTGAGTCACTGGCTATCCTTATTTCATAATTTATTTTTGCTTTCCTGATTCCCTTTTTGACCTGTCTTGATAGAGTCTGATAGTAATTATATGTAAATGATTTTCGCCTTTCTTTATTTTTCGATATATTCCTTTCTTTTTTCCAATAAGATCTATAAGCTTATTAGTCATCCATTTTGGTTGGTTCTGCGTCGATCTAAATTTTCTTTTAGGGATATATTTATTTTGAGCATTGTGGAGTGAAGCAATAAACTGGTTATATGTAGGTGGCAAGTTTAACTCTGGCATATCCTGACTTAATTACTTAACAATAGGGTCCACCCTTAAGTCTTCTTAGACCACCATAATCGTTTTTTCTGAAATCTGGGATAAGTGTCGTATTCTCTTTAGCATTCCCTGTCCATTGTATATTAAAATAAATAGATTTATGATCGCTATTTCCTAGGTGGTCACCAATCTCTACACTATTTAATATCATATGTTCATTGTTACTGAAAACTAAATCAAGAATATTAATACCTCTAGTCGGCGTATCTATGAATTGAAATAAAAAACTATCTTGTACTACCTCAATAAACTCTACTGAATCGGAGTCGCCTATTTGGTGCTGCCAATCAATGTTCGGAAAATTAAAATCCCCCATAATGCACACATTGCTAAACCTTGATGCTATTTTAATTTCCTCCCATAACGATGTTCCGCCATTTCTACTCATATTAGGCGGTCTATATATAACTCCAATAACTATGGTCTCACTACCTTCGTTAACCTCTACCCAAACACTTTCATTATCATTATTTACAGTGCATTCATTCGACATATATCGACAGGCCCCGCCCACTTCCCCAACCGTTATCATACGGCTGGCATGACTGTGCGAGATAGGGGTGTCCAACAGGGTTACCAAATCAGCACAAAAATATTATTTAATCTGTTTGCAGAAGTAACTAGAAAAATACAAACTAGTAAATGCCTACCTAATATTGCTAGAATATTACTCCAATATTGATAACATGTGCTGAAAGATTCGGAGTATAGCCAGCATTCTTATTGCTAGGTGTAAAATATTGCCGCTAGATGAAGTCAATATTTATTTATCAATTTAAATTATTAAAAATGGCCTACAAAGCCTTTCTACATCAACGAGTGAGAAAGAAATGTTAAGACTGGAGCCTGTCTTTAACAGCTCCATTCCCTTGTTCAAGTAAATACTTTTAGATCTAGCGGTAAAGTAGCTACATTAGCAACGCTTCTCTCTCAAGGTTTCAACTGTCACTGCCTGCCATTCAAAGTAGTAATTTCAAACGTCAGTTCAGTTCCCTCCTGTCTTCTGAAGGGAGAAGATGGCGTCTCCTGCCCATACCCCTGGCAGACCTGCTGGTTCTCCCCGACTTGTCAGTCAAGCCACGAATATTGTCTTGAATGTATTCATGTATTTTGATAAGGAGAAAACTGACCCAGTTGATGTGGTGGTGAAGAAAACCTCTGAGGCAATGAAAGTTTCACAGCCATTAATTAATAAGATCAGAACTCAGGCAGGAAGATTAAAGGACTCTTTCATTCACCAGTTTACCAGCAACGGCTTTCACCCATACTTGGACCATTGACAACTTTGATCACTTCACAATATGAGAGAGAGAGAGGGAGGGAGAGGCATTACGGTTACGGTACCGTACCCTATACACCCAAACGCAGTCGCTCGCTAAGCCTAGCTTAATACTTTTCTACCTCTGCTCTGCCCAAGTAGACGATGTAACAATGGTAATGGAGTTTACTTTTCTGTGCTATGGTATATCTTAATATTGTATAGTAAAGAATAACTGCAAATATGCATGTATTAAAGCGCTCTTACATCCTATAATTAATTTTACTTGGAGCTCTTATCAGCTCCGTGGTAAGGTGACAAGTGACTTGTCCGAGATTGCGGTATGATAAGCTCTACTTCGTCTACGGCGCTGGTGGAAGCGGGCGGGGCCTGTCGATATATGTCGAATGAATGCACTGTAGTCTAATACCTGATTTAATACAGCTTTTTAATCTACTCCTGACAAACACTGCTATAGCCCCGCCCCTCCTACTTGTTCGGTCATATTTAAACAAACTATATCCTGGAATATCAAATTCTGCTAAAAAATGCCTAGATTTTGTATTAATCCACGTTTCAGTTAGCGCTATTATGTCTATATTTTCTGTGCTAACGAGTGCTCTAAGTTCGTTCATTTTGTTACATAAACTCCTACAATTTGTATAATATACCCTCAACCTATTACTTTCATTTGCAACTAATTTTCTATTGTGTTTAGCTAACTTATTATTTCCTGTTGAACTACTAGCTCTAGACAGAAATTCTACTCTATCAGTATTCTCATCTTTACTATCAGTTACATGTGTAGTGTTATCGATACTACTATTACACATCACTATATCCGCACTATCTTGACTGATTATTTCTATTTTACTCACTGGTTTGTCACATGAAGTACCTGCTCCATATGGAGACAGTATTTTACTTACACACCCAGGTTTTTTTAACGAAACCCCGCAACAATCTTGTCGAGTGAGCTGGCCAAGGTCGAAACTCCTAGTCGAGAGAGATGTACTCCATCCTGGGCATACAGTTCATCCTTACCATAAAAGAGGGACCAGTTATCCAGGAACATGGTGGTGGTAAGTTAGAATATCAGTCCCTGATTGGCTAATAGCCTCGAGAACTCCGCTCTCTCGTCAGGCAGTCTACTCTCTCGCTTAGTGATTTTTCGCATACCTTTTTTATTTTGTCTGTGTTCACTTTATAATATTTACGTTAATAATGTATTTTATGTGACATATTTTATACCACGGTGTTCGGATATCACTCTAGAACATGACTCAATTGTTGAAATTGCTTGTAATTAAAGTATTTAAACATTAGATATGAAATAATGAAAATATCTTGATTTACTACTCATACTCTTATCCATTAGCCAATCAACAGCCTCTATAAAAAAATTAGCTGCTTCTCAAGTCCGGCAGTCCTGTTCAGAGAAAAATAAGTAACTGAATGAAATGTCAATTTAATCATAAAAGCGTTGTTTAATTTAGATACCACCATTATAAATATATCATTAGCATACAAAAGAAGATATATCATATACTATTTATTTTTTGCAACCAGTAGTTACCATTTTGTAATGGATTTATATCACAACACAATATTTTATCTTGCTCTCTTATTTTAAATATACGATATAGTAGTGAGCTAGAATTTATAAGAGATTATTATAATATATATGAAGAATATATGAGATTAAAATCGCTTGTCATAAGACTCTATAAACTACAGGAAAAATCGACAAATAATTTAGAAACTGACAGCGGGTAAGCTAACCTATTGTGGATTTTTTTATAAAAGCACCAATTTTGGCACAGAGGTAGACCAATATATTATGAACAAATTTGGATGTGGAGCCATCTCCCAACTGCCCCCTGGCGGCCGTGGCGGCCATTTTCCAAAATGGCCGCCAGCAGACACCCAAAAGACACACAGAAGTTAGATAAAGTTTGCTGCTGAAGGTTTTAGTGAATGTTTTGAATTAAGACATGCCTGGTAGCTCTTAGTCACATTTTGGGAGATGCTGCTGATATTAATTAACATATTTAGGCTAATTGCAGATCAAATGGCGACAAGGAAACCCATGATCAGGCATCAAATGCTGACATTCCTTGTGAATAGGCTAGATTCATTTAAGTTGTGGAAATGTTATCTGACCTTCTTCCTCTGTCTGTCAATAGCTATTCATGGACACTGCCCACGCCAATTAAGATGCCAATTAAACAAATTATTAACACAATTATGCTAATTACATCGATAATACAACAACAATAACAGAACCAGATAGTGATATGGTGGCTTGCTCTCATCAGATCAATCCTGGGCAAGTCAAAATATGTTATATTTCTGTGATCAATGGACACTACTGCATTTAATTATCATGTTAATTAACACATAATCTGCTAAATGCAATATGCAGATAAGTTCACTGTTTTACAGTACCTGTGTACTGTCTGGAACAGTTCAGAATCTTCATCTTAAGTTTGCGAGTTCAGTTCTGAGAGCACTCCCCGTCACAAGCGCACAGTGGTGTGCATTCCAGAATGGCCTTCTTGCACTTGCAGTTCTTGATGCAGCCCTTCTGGCATTTGCAAGAGACAAGCTCCCGGCAGACCTTGGATGCCTCGGGGAGCGATGTCCAGAGAGGTTCGTACATGTCGCTGGTCTTGATCCAACCCCAGTCGGTTGGTGATGGCAATGTTGGTGCAGGAATCAGGGCCTGACCCCAGACATGTCCGCCCTGGTATATTGCTCGTCGGACGTGCTGCTTCAGGGCTGCACTTGTCGGTGGGATCAGCTGGACATTGCTCTTCTTTGCAAACAGTTTGCGGCGTGCCTTGTCGATATCGGTTGTGGTGCTTGTTCTGTCATAAAGCAGGATGACGAACCTCTCGATGGTGTGCATGGCATCTTCATCAATATGATCCGGTGCAGTGGAGAGGTCAGTGAGTGTGTGGGTCAGCTGAGGTAGAGCTGTCCACACTGCCCATGCTGTCCTCTTGCCATGTCCGGCGAAGCAGGAGACCGTGTCGCAGCCCGTCAAAGCATGAAACATCGGTAGTGCCTGTGCTTTCTCAGGGCCCAGAGCCCGCGCCATCTCATGGGCTGCCAAGAACTGGAAAGCCTTGCCCGTGCCGAAGGACACCCACACTTCGGCTTCCTCCTCCAAGGTGCGTGCCAGAGCCACTGCCAGGACAACAACATCAGTGTCAACTGTGCGGATGAGGACCTTCTTGTGGCCATTGTGAGCAGCGTGGGCGGCATGCAACATCATGTGGCTGTCGGCTTCTTCGGGTGTTGCATGAGGGAAATAGCAGTCCCATGGAATGACTGTTTTGCTGTGGTGGAACTTAGGTTGTGGTCGATATTGTCTACCGCAGCAATCGTGAAGACTCTGCCTCTCATCTTGGGAGGGCAGACTACTTGCTCCTGGTGGTAGAGGCGGCAGGCACTGTTCCCCAGCTGTGTGGAAAGGGACAGGACCCAATCATAGGAAATAGAAATCCCCATGTGTGCCAGCCTGTCGACGAGCTCCCTCTTGCGCGTGTGTGCATGTAGCATTAGGCCGATGTAGGTTGGAACTGGCGTCTCCTGCGTGGTGGCGTGCCTGACTGGGCGAGGCGTACTGCCTGTGGCGGCCCGTCGGTGCATAACGCTGTTGAACTTGAGGAGCTGGGCGATCCTCAGTGCCGCTGGTGTTGTGCTTTCACTCTGGTGCTTGATACTGAGACCTTCCAAGATCATAGTGACCAAGGCAAGCAGCATGGGTGGCACGGAGTCCTGTTGGCATCCTGCAGAAAACCCGTTGAACACCTTGGCATCTCCGATGATGTGGCGTCTCACAATTTGGGCAGCATGCACTGGGTGGACAGCATCAAGGTCTCTGTCCAGTTCACAAGCCTTTGCCAGGGCATCGCCGAGGTCTTCATTGAATGCAAGCAGGACATCGCGCCCCTGGTGATGTGCACACATGTTAGGAAAGTGAGCAAGCAGTCTCTACTTAAGACGGGTCGTGTGCACCCTGCCCTCATGCTTGACTCCCAGCTGTTCCATCGTTGAAGTGTATAACTGCGCCAGGTCAGCAAGTTTGAAGACCGGAGACGCCTCGTCATCCATGTGAGCTTCTTCAATAAACACCACCAGCTCTGCGAAAGCAAGTCCTGCTATTGCGTGTTCATCGTCTGTACCTTTGCCCGCCATTTCCTTAATCTTCCGTGCACGATTGTACAAGTTCAGGAGACAATTTCGGTGGTACTTGGCCTACTGTGCAACCATGTCCCCAGCATTCAGTTGCGTCAGGAGGTCCATGTCGTTCAGAATCAGTGCGCACGACCTGACATGCGAGTCCAGTTGGAATGTCGCAGCTTCATGAAGACCAGCACTACCAGGAGCTTCTCCGCAGAAGAAGCATTTCACTTCTTGGTGTTTCGTCTCAGTACTTGATGGTCGTGACAGATATCGAGTTCGCTTGCGGGCAACAACTTCCTCTTCTTTGTCGGCGCCTATTTTCAGGTGCCTCTTCTCAGCTCTGTCTAACTTGGTCTTGTTATACCTCAGCCTGCAGGTCTTGTGGTATCGTGCATTGTTGGCGCTCAATGCTGCTTCAACGCCACTGCCTTCATCTAATCGGCTCAACAGAAAAGAGTTGGGGAGCAATCCAAGCTCATTGAACCTTCTCAGATGTCCAGCGAGAATGCTGTAGCTGCTCCCCTTGTCTTGGCGTGTATTCTGGGATGGACATGTCAGCGACTCTGGCGTCGTTTCTTGGCATATGAAGCATAATGACCAGTCTGTCTCTGTTGCTGGCTGGGCGGAGGTAGACGGAGCTACTTCTGCACCACGAGGCTCAACTAGTTTGAAGCTCTTCGACATTGTTCTGGAAATGGAAAATGACAAAGTTGTATGAAAGGAGCACTCAGAATCCAAGTGAATTAGGACATGTTCAATTGAGAGATGTCTGTCATGGTTGTTATGCTAATCTATGAATAATTCAATAAATCGATAATAAGATAAGATTCTAAAAACACATGGGCACCTTTCTTTGTTGTTAAGTGCTACCCTACATTTGCAACAACACGCAACATAATGTTTGTACAGCATTGCAGATTCAAAACAATCATTTTTTCCTGCACATTTACTCAGTACATCTCATTCACCTAGGGATAAGTCTTCCTCGGCAGCCACATGGCGGCCATTTTGGAAAATGGCCGCCGCGGCCGCCAGGGGGCAGTTGGGCGATGGCTCCACATCCAAATTTGTTCATAATATATTGGTCTACCTCTGTGCCAAAATTGGTGCTTTTATCAAAAAATGCACAATAGGTTTGAATATCCTAGGTAAACCGTCCCACAGTTGACTTGGGTCAATATATTGGTACCACTGAATACAACTCGGTCCAAACGTTTTAGAGCTAAGCATATGTCCCTAGCTCCCAATTGGGGTCATTCAATCATCTTCATTATTTGCTTAGTTAATTCCTTGGGTAACCTATAACAATCAAAGTAAGTACCGGTACCATGAACATTGTACAAAATACGTTTTTGGTAATATTTTGTAGGAGGCAGAAGGTGACTGGATGCTAGCCCAAAGTGTTTACAGGGCGATGAGAATGAGCATTTGAACTGGGCCAAGAAGTAAATGGTCGAAATAGCACGAGAGGCTAAACTGTCAGGCTGGTCCGGGAATTGAGCCAAGTGAGTTAGGTGGATCGAAAAGTTGAAATGCTTTGAGTATTTAATTAGACCAAATATTATATGATGGCATTTGGTTTCCCGTTAACGATTATTATAACAGGGAACACAATTAACGAAAACAAAAGAGAAGGGTGGAGGAAGAACCAATATCAGAAATGGCAAGTAGATTGCGAAAACGAGAAATAGAAAACAAAATGTGAGGACAATGATCATAGAAGAACAAAGGAAGAGAAAGGCTAAGAAAAAACAAAGAAGCAAAGCAACCGCTTTGACGGGAAAGTAAATAGCAACAAATATAATTAACCCGTGCAGGACCCGTGTCCAAGGCCTAAACAATAGAACCACGAACAAAGTACCATTTATTAGGGGCCTGCTAGAAGAAGGAAACGCTATATTTGCGGCTCTCACAGAAACTCACATTAAAGATCAGGAAGATAGTGAGGTATGGATTCCTGGTTACAACCTACATAGGGCGGACAGAACGCATAGATCACATGGAGGTGTAGCCTTGTACATACATGACTCACTGATATGTACTGAATTCCTAAATACAGTAATGAAGTGGTGGAAATACTTGGAGTTAAAATAGAATCCCTAAATTTAGCAGTTATTGTTACATACAGGCCTCCAGACTCATCCCGAGAAGAATTCAAAACCCAGCTCAACAAAATAAAATCAGAAGTGGAAACCCTGGGGAACCCAACACCAAATATTATATGGCTAGGAGACTTTAACCTACCAAACATTAAATGGAGACCACTAGAAAACCAGTTAGTGGCAAATAACACCGGAGAAACAAATACTAATACGAGAGAGCTTTTTGAACTTTGTGATTTTTTTAGTCTTACCCAACATATTGCTGAACCCGCACGGGAAAACAATATCTTAGACCTGGTCTTCACTAACAACGACTCTCTAGTACACAGCATTAACATCAGTATATTTAACTTCAATAACAAAAACATTAGGTGGGAAGAGGTAAATCAAGAAATGGAGGAAATAGACTGGGAAGATTTAATGGATAACCTGACACCAGCAGAATGTCTAGTCTTAATAACAGAAACCATGACCCAAATCTGTAGCCACCATATACCTGCAAGACAAACAAAACGAAGAAGCAAACAAGATCGGGAAAGGAGGAGGCTGTACAGAAGAAGAAAATTACTCACACAAAGACGCACACATCAAAATCTACAGGATAGGCAAAAGGTCGAAATAGATAGAGAAATTGTGGAAATTGAACAAAGGCTAAGAATATCATATGAACTACAACATATGGAAGAGGAGAGGAAAGCTATTGCAGGTATAAAGGAAAATTCCAAATACTTCTTTTCATACGCCAAACAAAAGGCTAAAACAACATCAAACATCGGCCCACTGAGCAAAGGGGACGGCTCTTTCACAGGGGACAAAAAGGAAATGAGCGAACTCTTAAGCAGGCAGTATGAAATGGCATTCAGTGAGCCTGATGAAACAAAAGTCATCAGAGACCAAAATATATTTTTCATGGAAACCTCCCCCACAGAAACCCCTCAGATGCTGGATATTGATTTCGGTCCAAAAGACATAGAAGAGGCCATTTCCAACATGCCATCCCACTCGGCACCAGGCCCGGACTCATGGAATTCGATCCTAATGAAAAAATGTAAGAAAAACCTCTCAAAACCCCTGGCTATAATGTGGAGAAGGAGTCTAGACACTGGTGACATTCCAGATAGCTTGAAAAACGCAATAATTGCCCCACTGCATAAAGGAGGGAGTGAAGCACTACCAAAAAAACTACCGCCCGGTAGCTCTAACCTCTCACATCATTAAAGTTTTCGAGCGAGTCCTGCGAAGCAAAATTTCAACATTCATGGAGGCAAATGAACTACACAACACCGGTCAACATGGGTTCAGAGCGGGAAGATCATGTCTCTCACAATTTTTGGAACACTATGACAAAATTCTTAAAGCGCTAGAAGAAAAGAAAAACGTGGATGTCATTTACACCGATTTTGCTAAGGCATTTGATAAATGTGACCATGGTATAATAGCCCACAAACTGAAAGCAAAAGGTATAACTGGGAAAATCGGACGGTGGATATACAATTTCCTCGTAAACCGAAAACAATCGGTAGCAGTAAACCAAGTCACTTCTGAGCCTTCGGATGTCAAAAGCTCAGTGCCCCAAGGAACAGTGCTAGCGCCCCTTCTGTTCCTCATACTAATTTGCGACATAGATACCAACACCAGACACAGTACGGTGTCGTCGTTTGCTGATGACACAAAATTAAGCAAGATAGTAAACACACAAGAGGACACGGGCGACTGCAGGAAGACATGAATGTAGTGTTCCAGTGGACCAGGGAAAACAACATGCAATTCAATGAGGAAAAATTCCAATTAATACGGTACGGAGATAATAATGGTGTTAAAGAAATTACAAATTACTTAACAGAATCTAACCACATAATAGAACGGAAAGACAGTGTGAAAGACCTTGGGGTATTAATGTCTGAAAATATGGGTTTCAAAGTACATAACCAGGTCAAAGTGGCGGCTGCGAAACGTCTAACGGGTTGGATTCTGCGTACTTTTAAAACACGTGGTGAATTGCCTATGATAACGCTCTTCAAATCTCTAGTGCTACCGCGGCTTGAATACTGTAGCGTATTAACATCCCCATACAAAGCAGGTGAAATAAATGACGTAGAGAGTGTACAAAGAAATTTCACTTCGCATATAAGTTCGATAAAACATCTACACTATTGGGAGCGTTTAAGAGCACTGAATCTGTACTCACTGGAACGTAGAAGAGAACGTTACCTAATAATATACACATGGAAAATCGCAGAGGGTTTAGTACCAAACCTACATACTCCGATAGTCATGAAATTCAGTGATAGGAGAGGCTGGGAATGCGAAATCCCCCGGATGAATAACAGGGGTGCTATGGGCTCTCTGCGAGAGGGCTGGTTATCACACAGAGGCCCACGTCTCTTCAACAAACTCCCACGGCGAGTAAGAGACATGAGGGACATCTCGTTAGACAACTTCAAGAGAGCCCTAGATGTCGAACTGCAAAAAGTGCCAGACGAGCCCATCCTCGCAAGGGAGCGAGCTGTCGCTTCAAACAGTCTACTGCACCAAATCACCACCCATAACGAGGGGCGTCGCGCTCCTTGGTGCCGCTAGAGGAGCGGCGAACACATCCAAAGGTATCCAAAGGTAAGGTAAGTACCAGAGAAGTCCTTTTCATCACATTCTGGCAACTATTAGACGGTTGTATTCAGCTTAGGAAGGACCTCTAGCAATAATAAGGCTTCAAACTATCTCAACCAACCCTTTTAACTACCTCAGATCGTTTCTAAGCTGCATACTATCGTCTAAATATAGCTAAAATATAATATATCACACGTCGCTGGTAATCAAAGGGGTAAGGAAAATCATGAACTAATATATACGTAAACAAATATATGCATATATGAAATGTAATTAAAATATATTGCAGGGCACATTAAATAATAAAGATAAACTAAAAAAATGCTAGAAACGTAAAGGAATACACTTGAAAGTATATGCATATAAAACACTCACAACCAAGGCGGAGATTGGCAAGATATAAGGCTAACCAGAAAGGTTACAGTAATTGGTATAAGTTGCATTACAAACCGAGTTACCCTTGGAGACATCAGAGGGAGAGAGAGAGAGAGACTTTAGGTAATTAGTATGGCGACGTTGCATAATTCAAATGTCTCGTTAAATTGAGTTAAATATACTAACTACTCTCTTCTTCAACTTCTCTACTGAATTACTATGTACTAGATACCGATATCTTCGCGAAAGGTGGATAATGTATTTGAACAAATTGAATAACCTATAGTGCAGTAATTTCATTTTCAGCCAAGGTTTGTGGTTTACAACCCAAATTATCAAATCCATTTATAATGTTATTACTTTTCTGGTTTGATCATGCATATTACGAATAACAAAGAGACCAAACATCGCAATAAATGTTCGTAGCTTTGTCTTTGCATAGGTATAGCGTAGCCTAATTCTAGTCGCTCTCTATATCCTGAGTGTTGAAGACAAGAATTACAAAGCATAGCTCATACGTGGCCGTATTAAATCATTGTAAACAGTACACTTATTAGTATTATACATCCATTACTGTAAATGTTTTCTCTGGTTCCTTGTATTGCATGGAATACCTAAAACTGCAACAAAACAGAACACCAAAGTCCTTTTCCAAATTAGATGTTTCGAGTCACACTAAGGGTATGTTTGGTCTACGTACAGTCGCAGTCAGGAGTAGTTGGGAATCTCTTTATAATATAAATAAGACTTTGATCATTAACTAGTGAATCCAAAATTTGTGTATCTGTGACTCAAGCAGTTTGTCTGTTAGTGTGTACAAAGGAGTACACAGGTAAATAAGCAACAACAGGTCTTGTGACACCTCAAGGTTACTTGCTGTTTATAGTATCCAACAGTATTTCAGAGACAAAAAGATGTGAAGAGGAAATACCTCCCTGGGGATTAACATAGCAGGGAGGGGGGACAATTTTAATTAAATAGCACAATTAAGGAAATATTGTACTAGTTTACTAATGCAGTCAACCTTGTATTTCAGAGAAAGGTGCTTGTCATGGCGTAGTTGCAGTCTATAACATCTTAGGGAAGTCCACTCTACAAGTTGACAACTTGATTGAAGAAGAAGTTCTTGGATTCATGCGAGTTGAATGATTTACCAATTATGTTGCAACCATTTCCCTGTGTGTAGTTTGATCAGTCAATCATAATTTACTGAAAGTGTTGAAACAACATTTTTCTTTAAGCTCTCGTCAACTGAAAATAGTGTCCACTGCTGATCATTTTTGTTGTTAGTATTTATTATGTACATATTTTAATAACTAAATAAACTTGTGTTTGTTGTTTTATAAAGCCATATATATGCTCAGAAGGTTTCATGATTTACAGTGTTGTTACGCTAGCCAGCTGTTCAGAATGCTTTCGTACTCGCTAGCGCTCGCCAGGGCAGTGAAATGGGCTATGATAGTCGTAGAGCGACCCTCTTTCTTTCATAGTGTTTAAGTTGTCACAGACAGTTTAGTGTTTGCCTTTATTCTTGTCTGTGACACCAAGAAGTATTTTATATCATTGATAGTGTTATAAGATACGCAGTGTGTTAGTTGCAATGAGAGAGATAAGGGGGAGCGAGGTGTAGTGCGTGTGCGCGCGCTCCGTTCCCGGCCGGTCCGCTTGTCGGTGAGTGGCGGAACAGGGTCACGTGGGCTTTGTGTCCCTGTGACGTAGTGGCCTGTGGTTGGTTGCAGCTCTCCTAGCCCAGTGGATGGGCTCCTACCCTCCTGACTCCCTCAGAGCACGGCGCCGTGAGGTTGCGTCTACATCCCTTTGCATTCTGTTCCCCAATAACCACCTATACTACTGTTTCTCTCTCTGAACTTCTTCTTTTCCATACTTCTATGCTTTGCAGTCAATTACCCATCCCTTCTGGCCCCTCGCAAGCGACATTCACGGTCCGCCAGTCGTATTACAATCTCCTGCTCTCAGATATTATTATGTACTAGCTTAGCAAGGTTTAGAGTCATAGATTTCATACTGTAGGGTGCTTTTCAATATTGCTTGTTCTCCTCCATTATTTAATGCTAGACTGTGGTGGGTATCTGTTGTCGTTGTCAGTATTGTGTATACGGCTCGCTACAGCCTATACGACTTCGACGGTGCTGGGTAGCCTGGTGGCCAACCCTTTTGGATATTTCCTTTGCGAGTGTAGCATTGTGCTGGCAGAGGGCTTTTGCCTACTCCTGCCAGTATATTGCTAGCTCTTTGCTTGACTTCTTGGGGAGCGTCAGGGCAAGACCAGGTACGAGAGACCTGGACTTACCAAGAGAGCCTCCCGGTCATTAACGCAAGATAGGGAGATATCCTTAACCTCTGAAGTGCGCATGGGGGTAATTGGAAACGTCCCCCTGTGCTGACGTATTTGAGGTGTTTCCGTCACTAAAATATTCATTGTGCCATTAATAGCATTAATACTTATCCATATGCGCCTATTATGGGTTGATTATAAAGGTATTAACCTGAAACAACAATAAAACGAGTGAAAACAGCGTTTGGATGGTCAAAATCGGAGATATAGCCCGCGAGTTGTATAATGTATGGGTGAGGCAACCTGCTTTCCCGCCAATTTCCCCCAAGGCCACTGAGACACAGTCGATCGATACTCTCTCTCTCTCTCTTGCACTCGCTTGCCATCAGTGATGACAACACCCTGCTTGCAACTCGCTAATGTTAGCACAAAAATATACCTCAGAATAAGGGAATAACAGGGAAAATAGGTGATAACTGAAGGAGAGGAGGAAAGTGGGGAAGGAGGGGAGGTAGAGGACTGAGATTTTGCATGGCCCAGGGGCCAAAAAAAAAAAAAAAAAAGAAAAAAAAAAAATATATATATATATATATTTTGTTTTCGATATCAAAAGTTGATTTTTGTTTTCACTCACTCATAAGAGTCTCCCCGCAGTCCGCCGGGGGAACTCTTAAGAGTCTCCCGGCAGTTCCCGGGTTAAGGGTGGCACTAGGCTAGGAGCATGCTTGGCTCTACCTAGTTTCCCATACCCTGATACCACAGCTAGACTTTATTAATTGAGAAGACAATGCATACTTATTAACTCTTATCACGTGTGCTTTAGTATTATTCACGGTATTGTTTAGCCTAGGTTGTTGCGCAGGGCACAACCGTTGGTGGCTGTTACTTTGTTTAAGGAAGTACTGTTTTTGAGTTGCTGTTATTATTACTGTCACAGAGTTGTTGCATTCTCGTGTTTTCCATTACAGATGTCCTGCTTTTTGGTGTATTTAAGATAAACGTTTCATGTCCTGCCTCTTGCATTATTACAGTTCTATATTCTACGAGCATCTTAGAGCATCAGACGTTTGCAGAAGCTTCCAGGTATGTTTGCTGTAGGACTAGACTTCAAGTGCTTTCATATAGCATTGAAGGGTTTTAATGTTGAGTTCAGACTAACACTAAACATAACGTAAGCATCTAATCTTTTTATTAAATCTTGCCATAGTTTATTTAAGCTTTGTTAATACTTGAGAGCATTTTATTAACGTAATTACTTCTTGTTGTTTGCAGGCTTTGCCATTGCTGGAATGCCTTAGTAGAGTACACTTATCCCTTGTTAATTGCTACCCCGTTATCTAGTATATTAACTCTAGAGGATTTATGTGTATTGTTCACCGGCTTAATAGTTCAAGGGTTTGGAATTAGCGTACCGTTGTTGCATACTTAGCTTATATTGTAGTCCAATACTAAGTGCCCTTGTTTATTCAGTTGTGCCGGTCGTAACAAATGGCGACCTTAGTCCAGGATATAGTGAACTAATTTTTTTTTTTTTTTTTTTGAGAAATCTTATTGCCATTTGGGGTTGAATTTATTTCTCTCAGAGTTGGCAGTGGACATTGTTTTTGTGGATATATGGAACACGTTGGAGATTTGTTGGTGACGTAGTATTGCAGTTGAGACGACTTCGAATATTTTTTGGTGAATAAGGTTACGTGAGAGTTTGGCTACTTTTGTCTTGATTTGGGGAATTTGTTTGTTAACTCCATCATGTCGCTGTACGGGTCTGAGAATGGTGAGAGCCCAGAGGTGGAGAAGGAGGAGTTGTTGGACGGTTTTCGGGTCGTGAACAGTGAGGAGGATGCTCGGAAGTTTTTGGAGGTGCCTGTGTCAGCTGACCGGTTAACAGGGGTTGACCGGTACGGGTTGCAGTGCTTAGCCACGGTCTTAGGCTATCCTTGTATGAGTGGTATGTTGCGGAGTGAGCTGATTACCTGTGTGCTGGGTAGGGGGCATGGTGCTTCAAGTGGAATCGGAGCTGGGGCACGTTCTCCCCAGCTTCCATGTCACTCGACTCCACTGTGCCGCCCTCTCGGTTGCCGGAGCACGGTACACTCCCGCATACCAATTTGCGCTGGCAGCTTGGTTTACCTTCAGGTGGCCCACTGGGTGGGTCCCGGTGATAGCACCCCCTCCTTAAGGTTTGTCCCCTGAGATGTTACTTCAGCTCGAGCTTCCTAAAATTAAGGCTCAGTCGGATTGCCGAGAGGCTGAGCTCAAGTATAGATATCAGGCTGAGTCTGCAAAGTATTGTGCTGATGTTGACCTAGAAAAAACTTGTGTAGGGGTGACAGGGAACCGTCTCGGCCAGGGTGGTCGAGCCAGTGACCAGTCTCTGTCGCATCTATTGAAGTTAGTGCCAGTGTTTGATGAGTCAGGAGTTACAGAATTTTTTCTTCGTTTTGAGAAAAAGTGCCGGGAGCATCAGTGGCCCGAGGAGAAGTGGGCAGCCCTTGTTTCTTCGCGATTAACAGGGAAAGCAGTCAAGGCGTACGATGCTTTACCCCTAGAGTCTTGTCTTGACTATGAGGAGTTGAAAGAGGCTGTCCTGAGGGCGTATGATTTACAGCCAGAGACCTATAGGCTGAAGTTTAGAGCTCTTCCTAAGCGAAAGGAGAGTACTTTCCAGGAGCATGCCAGAGAATTGTCAGATGCATTTGAACATTGGTTGAGGTCGGAGAAAGCAACTACTTTTGATGCGGTGAAGCAATTAGTGTTGTTAGAGCAATTCTTCAAATGCACTGGCGGTGACTTGACTCTTAATCTTAAGGAGAAGCGACCTAAAACTCTGCAAGAGTTAGGGGAGGTGTGGTGGAGTGGTCATGCCACTGGATTGGTAATCCAATGGACCCGGGTTCAAATCCCGATATGTCAATGGGAAGATATTATTGGGATTGAATTTGTGCTGTACCTAGTATCAGTGCATTACCACAAAGCCCACCGAAATGCCAAAAAAATACCCTCATTGTTCCCTGATTAAATAACACTGTATGAATATTCCCATATTCAAAATATGTTACAGGGGGACAATGCCTAGTGAGTTCACTGCTCAATAGGTGGCGTTCTGAGAGTGAGGGTCTGAGTCTGAAGGGTGAGACGGTGAAGCACTTGAGCGAAGCAACCGGCCGCTTCAGAGATGGAGCTGCTTCGAGCCATGATGGATGCTTCACATGTCTCACTCCCCAGACTGGAACAAGACCTCACGGGCTTCACCGTGTTGAGCGGTGAAATGTACAGGCTCTCAGCCTATGCCCGAGAGGGAGTAGTTGGAATATAGAAAAAAAAAAAAAAAAAAAAAAAAGAGGCGGCTGAGCTGGCTGACCTCAGGTTGTCATTGATTCGTGGGTGCGGGTCTGCACAAAGAGCTGAGGCAGGTAACAAGGGGCATACCACTCCACCCCCCCGAATTAATGACACAACAAATTACACATTTAAGAGTACTGGTGCCAATTTTGATCCCAAGTCGAAACCCTTCCCGTTAAAGAAAGGCCAGGGCCCTTCCCCACCTCAGGGGAAGTCCAAGAGCGAAGTGGAGTGTTTCAAGTGTCATAAGAAGGGGCATATTGCGCGCTCATGTCCGAGCACACAGCCTACAGCGGTGGTGTCACTAGTGAGCAACATCGGTGTGTCTTCGAGGTCTTCCACGTTTTCCCGGGGTAAAATGTCGGTTGCGAAGTCACAGTCGGTGCAGAAGCAGCAGGAGGGCTCGTCACCCGTCCGAGATGCTTTTTGCGGTCATAGGGGGCACGGCACTGTGAGGTGGGCTGGTGTGGAACATAGGCTTGAGTTGCTGCATGATACGGGCGCTTCCCAGACACTTCTTAAGAACTTCACTGGCAAGCCTACTAACGCGGCTCGGGTTGTGGTGGTTCAAGGCATCATCGCTACGCGGTCTTACCCGCTGGTCAGAGTGGAGCTTGAGGTGGACGGTGTGACACGGGAGTTGGATGTGGTTATTGTGGAGAAACTGCCAGTTGAGGGGGTCGACCTCCTTCTCGGCAACGACTTTGCGGTGCCTACTTCCGAGGTTCCACCCTTAGTCGTTGCCGAGAGGGCGGCCGACACGAGTAGGGAGGGGCAGGAGTGGGTAGAGAGGTGTCAATTGCAGCAGATGGCTTGTGTTGTCACCAGATCTCAATCCTCTCAGGTGTCACAGCCTTGTCCTAAGGTTTCAGACCAGCGGAGGAAGGGTCAGAAGGAGAAGGCCAAGGCTGGTGGTCGGTTTGAGAGTTTTGACCCAGCGGCACTCCTTGATGACTCAGTACTTGCACCACTTTTAAGGTCCGGAGTGGCTCCAGAGCCTGTCCCACCTAGTGACATGGTAGGGCATCACAGCACTCCGCGACAGAAGCGTTCCCAGACTAAGCAAGCAAGGCTTGAGCAGCCCAGTATCGGGGGTGGCCACAAGTTGCTCCAGGAGCATTTGGACAGGTTGGCACCCTCTGATATATGTCGGTTGCAATTAGAAGATCCTGGGCTTGAGAGTTGTGGGAACGGGGCTACAGAACTCGATGAGGACGGGGATGCAAAGCCAGGAGACTTCTTTCATGTTGGTGGAATTCTGTATCAGCATTTTTTGGATCCCAGACGTAGTTGGGATGGTGGGGTAAGAGTGGTCGACCAGTTGGTGGTACCTGAAAAGTGCCGTGATAGCCTGTTGCGGTTGGCGCACGATGTTCCGCTGGCAGGTCACTTGGGTGTGAGTAAAACGTTGGCCTCGTTGTCTAGGTTGTTCTGGTGGCCGGGCATTAAAGCACAAGTTTCGGCCTGGGTGGCGATGTGTGGTACCTGTCAGAGGGTGGGAAAGCTGAACCAGATCATACATAAGGCTCCGTTGCACCCAGTGTCTGCGATCAGGCCTCCCTTCAGCAAAGTTATCATAGACATGGTAGGCCCTCTGCCTCCCACTAGTGCGGGTAACAGATTTTTACTAACCATCATAGATGTTTCCACTCACTATCCGGACGCATACCCGATGAGAAATGGCAAGTCCCAGACTGTTGTACGGAACCTGCTGTTGTATTGCTCGAGGTACGGGTACCCGCAGGAGATTCAATCGTACCAGGGCTCAAACTTCACGTCCAACCTCTTTAAGCAGACAATGCAGCAACATGGCATCAACATGGTTGTCTCTTCAGCTTATCATCCAGAGAGTCAAGGGGTGTTGGAGAGATGGCATTCCACGTTGAAGAGCATGTTGCGGTGCTACTGTTTGGAGAATGGGAAGGATTGGGACCTGGGGTTGCCGTATGTTTTGTTTGCTGCACGAGAGGTACCCGGTGAGAGTTTAGGGTTCAGCCCCAACGAGTTGGTTTTCGGGCATCATGTCAGAGGTCCTCTTAGCATGGTGCGGGAGATCTGGGAAGGGACTGTGCAGCCATGTTCTCTGTTGAAGTATGTCCTCGAGAGTCGAGACAGGATGCTGAAAAGCCTAGAGTTGGCAGGGAGAAACTTGGTGGGTACTCAGGCCTTGATGAAGGATCGGTACGACGTCAAAGCAAAGCTCGGGGAGTTTGTGGTTGGGCAGGAGGTATTGGTCTTGTTGCCTCTAGCAGGCCATCCTCTGTCGGCCAAGTATGTCGGTCCTTACAAGGTGGTGAAAAAGTTATCCGACCTTGACTACCTTGTGGCTACTCCTGATAGGCGCAAGAAGAATCAGCTCTGTCATGTGAACCTGTTGAAAGAGTTTGTGAAGCACCCACCTGAGCAGCCTACTGTCCCTGTGTTGGTCTGCAGCGGCCAGGGTGGAGAAGGAGAGGGGGACAGTGAGGCACAGGTGGAGGACAGCTGGAATTGTCATGTCTCGGCGGATCAGTGGGTGGGGAATACGAGTCAGGTGACTGTAGAGGCACTTGAGCACCTGCCTGAGCAACAGCGTGCAGCGATCCAGCACCTGTTCGATTCATACCCCTCTGTTTTCGCCGAGCACCCAGGCCTCACAACTAAAGTTGAGCATGATGTAGACGTTGGAGACCATCCCCCCTTTAAATCAGTACCCTATCGTGTCCCTCCCATTAAGATTTCGGCTCTCAAAGCAGAATTAGGCTACATGTTGGAGAGGGGGCTGATAGAGAAGGGGGCGGTGGGATGGACATCACCCGTTACACTGCAGCCAAAACCAGATGGCAAGGTTAGGTTTTGCATTGACTTCAGACGGTTGAACGGTTTAACCCCCACCAATGCCTACCCTCTTCCCCGCGTGGATGACAGCATTGACAAGATCGGGCGTGCATGCTATCTGACCAAGGTAGACCTTGTCAAAGGCTACTGGCAGGTGCCGTTGTCGGAGCGGGCGAAGTTGGTGTGTGGGTTTGTGGTGGATGGGGCTACTTACCGTTGCACCGTAATGCCGTACGGAATGAAGAATGCACCTGCCACGTTTCAAAGCCTGATGAACGAGTTAGTGGCGGAGATCCCTAACTGCACCGTTTATCTAGATGATGTAATCATATTCGATGATGATTTTGACAGTCATTGCGAGCACATCGGAGCGTTGTTCAGGAAGCTGAGTGAGGCTCGTTTGGTGGTCAATCTGGGCAAATGTGATTTTGTCCGGGCTACTGTGCAGTACTTAGGTTTTGTGGTAGGGTTAGGCCAGGTGTGCCCCCCCCCCCCCCCCAAACTAAAATACAAGCTATCAACCAGTTCCCCAGGCCGACCACCAAGCGACAAATCATGAGGTTCTTGGGCATGATCGGATATTATCGGAGATTTATCCGCGGCTACTCCTCGGTGCTGGCTCCTTTGACTGACCTACTTGCAAAGACTAAGAAGTTTGTGTGGGCACCTGAGTGTGAGAAAGCATTCTCCCTGGTGAAGCATCTCCTGTGTACTCACCCCATACTCAGGGCCCCAGACTTCTCGCGACCTTTTCAGCTAGCGACAGATGCTAGCGGTGTAGGGGCTGGGGCCGTCTTGTTGCAAACAGATACCGAGGGCGTGGAACACCCAGTAAGCTTCTTCTCGAAGAAATTCAACTCGGCACAAAAGAATTACTCAGTAGTCGAGAAGGAGCTTCTGGCCATTGTGCTGGCGCTCAGGCACTTTGAGGTGTATGTTCCCGCCTATGGCCCAGTCGTGGTGATCTACACTGACCACCACCCTTTGAAGTTCTTAAATCAGTTCCACAACCGGAATATGAGGCTAACCCGATGGTCCTTAATGTTGCAGGAGTATAACTTAGACATCAGACATATTGCCGGTTGTGACAACGTGATAGCAGACTGTCTGTCAAGGGTGGAGGACCCAGGGTAGATCACCATAGGTGTGTTGGTTTGAGTTTGGAGGAAAATTAGGCTTGCCCCTGTAGCTGCAAAGCCGCCAAAAACACTATTAAAATAATTAAAAACAAAAAACACTTACATAAAAAAATATTTCTTTTGATAGTATAAAGTGTGCAGTATGTTACAGCAAGAATCTAAGACATTCCAAGTTTTGTACTTAGTAGGCTAGGCTTTGGGAAGCTTGCTCGTTGAGCGTAACATTGTTGAAGTGATACTATTATTTTGGGGAAGTGTTGTGTATTGTTTTTGATTTTTTTAATAATTGTGTGTTTTAAGTTTGTGATTGTGCCTTGTTTTTCACAACTTGGGGAGTAGCCGGGTGATGCGGGGTTTGTTAGCATTCTGTCTGGTCAGATGTGGCGTTTACCTGAGGTTAAAACGTCCCACATCTTGGGCGGGGTGTTACGCTAGCCAGCTGTTCAGAATTCTCTCGTACTCGCTAGCGCTCGCCAGCGCAGTGAAATGGCCTATGATAGTCGTAGAGCGGCCCTCTTTCTTTCATAGTGTTTAAGTTGTCACAGACAGTTTAGTGTTTGCCTTTATTCTTGTCTGTGACACCAAGAAGTATTTAATATCATTGATAGTGTTATAAGATACGCAGTGTGTTAGTTGCAATGAGAGAGATAAGGGGGAGCGAGGTGTAGTGCGTGTGCGGGTGCTCCCTTCCCGGCCGGCCCGCTTGTCGGTGAGTGGCTGAACAGGGTCATGTGGGCTTTGTGTCCCTGTGACGTAGTGGCCTGTGGTTGGTTGCAGCTCTCCTAGCCCAGTGGACGGGCTCCTACCCTCCTGACTCCCTCAGAGCACAGCGCCGTGAGGTTGCGTCTACATCCCTTTGCATTCTGTTCCCCAATAACCACCTATACTACTGTTTCTCTCTCTGAACTTCTTCTTTTCCATACTTCTATGCTTTGCAGTCAATTACCCATCCCTTCTGGCCCCTCGCAAGCGACATTCACGGTCCGCCAGTCGTATTACAATCTCCTGCTCTCAGATATTATTATGTACTAGCTTAGCAAGGTTTAGAGTCGTAGATTTCATACTGTAGGGTGCTTTTCAATATTGCTTGTTCTCCTCCATTATTTAATGCTAGACTGTGGTGGGTATCTGTTGTCGTTGTCAGTGTTGTGTATACGGCTCGCTACAGCCTATACGACTTCGACGGTGCTGGGTAGCCTGGTGGCCAGCCCTTTTGGATATTTCCTTTGCGAGTGTAGCATTGTGCTGGCAGAGGGCTTTTGCCTACTCCTGCCAGTATATTGCTAGCTCTTTGCTTGACTTCTTGAGGAGCGTCAGGGCAAGACCAGGTACGAGAGACCTGGACTTACCAAGAGAGCCTCCCGGTCATTAACGTAAGATAGGGAGATATCCTTAAGGGTGGCACTAGGCTAGGAGCATGCTTGGCTCTACCTAGTTTCCCATACCCTGATACCACAGCTAGACTTTATTAACCCGGGAACTGCGGGAAGACTCTTATGAGTTCCCCCGGCGGACTGTGGGAAGACTCTTAAGAGTCAGAGAAAAAAAAAATCAATTTTAAACATCGAAAAAAAAAAAAATATATATATATTCTTTTTTTGCCCCTGGGCCATGCAAAATATCACTCCTCTACCTCCCCTCCTTCCCCACTTTCCTCCCCTCCTTCAGTTATCACCTATTTTCCCTGTTATTCCCTTATTCTAAGGTATATTTTCGTGCTAACATTAGCGAGTTGCAAGCAGGGCATTGTCATCACCGTTAGCAAGCGAGTGCAAGAGAGAGAGAGAGAGAGAGTATCGATCGACAGTGTCTCTCCAGCCTTGGGGGAAATTGGCGGGAAAGGAGTTGCCTCACCCATACATTATGTAACTCCCACCCTGTATCGCCGATTTTGACCATCCAAACACTGTTTTCACTTGTTTTATTGTTGTAACAGGTTAATACCTTTATAATTAACCTATAATAGGCGCGGCCATATGGATAAGTATTAACCCCTAAATGTCGGCGCGCAACATAAGTCGAGTATAATAAATCTGGACTATCTGGCGGCGCGCGACATAGTTCGTGTGGCAATTTCAGCACGTAATATTGCTGAGAGAGAGAGACAAGTGGTGGCAGGAGAGTAGCGAGTGTATGACTGCTCCAGACCACCGCGGCGAACCTACTGACACGAATCCCACCTCCTCCCTCCCTCTCTCACTACATACTAAATTGTATGGGGAAAGTACCGAATTACATGCTTTTTGCACTCGTGTTGCGCGGTTGTTGCAAGAAAACTAGCCGTCATAAAAGGATCGTTGTGGTGTCATTGGAAAGCTCTGTTTATGCCCTTTCAGGGATAGATACTTGTTTTACACTCTGGGTCTTATTTAGACATGAAAATGATCACGTAAACAGCCCTATTTTGGCTAAAAACATCCCGCTGGGCGGTACATATAAACAAACCGCTAGGCCGCTAATAAGGTGTTAATGCTATTTATGGTAAAATGAATATTTTAGTGATGGAAACAGTTCAAATATATGCGCACAGGCAGAGGTGTCTAATTACCCCCATGCACACTTCAGAGGTTAATTGAGAAGACAATGCATACTTATTAACTCTTATCACGTGTGCTTTAGTGTTATTCACGGTATTGTTTAGCCTAGGTTGTTGCGCAGGGCACAACCGTTGGTGGCTGTTACTTTATTTAAGGAAGTACTGTTTTTGAGTTGCTGTTATTATTACTGTCACAGAGTTGTTACATTCTCGTGTTTTCCATTACAGATGTCCTGCTTTTTGGTGTATTTAAGATACACGTTTCATGTCCTGCCTCTTGCATTATTACAGTTCTATATTCTACGAGCATCATAGAGCATCAGACGTTTGCAGAAGCTTCCAGGTCTGTTTGCTGTAGGACTAGACTTCAAGTGCTTTCATATAGCATTGAAGGGCTTTAATGTGGAGTTCAGACTAACATTAAACATAACGTAGGCGAAGGTAATCTTTTATTAAATCTTGTCATAGTTTATTTAAGCTTTGTTAATACTTGAGAGCATTTTATTAACGTAATTACTTCTTGTTGTTTGCAGGCTTTGCCATTGCTGGAAAGCCTTAGTAGAGTACACTTATCCCTTGTTAATTGATACCCCGTTATCTAGTATATTAACTCTAGAGGGTTTATGTGTTTTGTTCACCGGCTTAAGTATATTAACCTAATTACTCTTTTTATGCATACCCATTTATGATTACACAAGCATTTCGCAGCCTAGTTTGATGTATTGAGACACAAACGACTTAGGCTCTTTTTGTTGATAGGAATACTGCATTGTCGTGGCGATTATTATTATTGTTGTAGTGTTTAGGATATTCTTGGCTCCGACGGCATTATATATTCTGCCTTTTTGTGTGCATAGCCTGCACGAGCATTGTTCCGCTGCCTGCCTTTTTGGGTTCCATTTCCGATACGAGCATCTATATAGCATCTAACATTTAAAGAAGATTCCTTGTTAGTGTTGAAGGACTTTAGTGCACTTTCTTTCATGCAGGAGTGCCTGACATTTATTGATTAAAGTAACGTAAGCTGTAACTTCTCTTACCACCTTACTTTGCATACCATAACCAAGCACCTTCGGTTATAGGTAGTAATAGGCTGTTTTCACATAACATTAAGCCTAGAGTAGACGCACATTTATTGAGAGTTTGATAGCCTATTATTGCATATAGAACTCTGTAGAGTATTTGTGTTCTTTGTTCACTGGGAATATACATCAGAGGTTGGAGCTAGCGCTTTCCGTTGTAACATTTATGCCATTACTAGTCCAATGAATAAGAGCCCTGATATATTTGAACCCCAGTCGTAACAAATGGCGACCTTACCTAGGATTTGGTGAACCTACATTTATTAGCAGGGAACATTTGTTGTTTTGGAGAATATTTTGCGGGGATCAGCAAGAATATTTTTTTTTTTGCAACATAGTATAACCCTTGAGTATTTCCGAGAATTTTTGTGTGTATATTGAGGTATAAGAGTTTGGGGTACTTCTTTTCTGAATATTGAGGTGGGAAATTTTTGTGAGCATCATGTCTTATACCGGATCAGAGGAGAATGGAGACACAGTACGTAATGTCGAAACTGAGGAACAGCAGTATGATGATATGGTTAATCAGGTGAACTGTGAGGAGGATGCTAGGATATTTTTGCTATGGCCTGTTACTGCCGAGTGGTTGGAGGGTATGGAGCGGTACGGTCTTCAATGCCTGGCCACAGCTATCGGTCATGCGGGTACTAGCAGCGACCAGGGATAACTTGATAACGTGTGTACTGGGCAGGGTGACTGGTGAGCGAGATGGGTTGAGTGCTCAGAGCCCTTCGGCCATGCTTCCCCTACACTCGACTCCCAGCCATCCCAGTAGTTTGCCGACCCCGGGTACGCTTCCACAGTTGGGTGGTGACTGGCAGGGGGGGTTGCCCCTGGGGGGGACCACCGGTAATTTCAAACATTGTAGCACCTTCACCTCCTCAAGGGTTAACTCCAGAATTATTGCTTCAGCTCGAATTAGCTAAGATCGAAGAGAGAAAGGCTATCAGGGTATCTGTGCTTCAGCTTCAGCAGCAATTAGAATTAGCCAAGATAGAAGAGAGAGCCAAGCTAGCAAAAATCCAAGCGGATTTAGAGTCGACTAGGTACTGTGCCGACATGGACGTAGAGAAGTCGTGAGTAGAGGCAACGGGACAGCGACTTGGGGCTGGTAACCGTGTTCATGAGCAGTCTCTCTCGCACTTATTGAAACTGGTTTCGGTGTTTGATGAGAGTGGTGTAACAGAATTTTTCACACGCTTTGAGAAGAAGTGCCAGGAACACCAGTGGCCAGAGAATAGATGGGCAGCACTTGTATCCTCTAGATTAATAGGCAAGGGTCTTAAAGCCTACGATGCGTTACCTTTGGAGTTTTGTATTGTGTATGAGGATCTCAAGGAGGCTGTCCTGAGGGCTTACGAACTGCAACCAGAAACGTACCGTTTGAAGTTCCGGGGTGTAACTAAGGGAAGAGATAGCACCTTTTTGGAACACGCCCGGGACTTGTCCGATGCTATGGGGAACTGGCTCCGATCTGAGAAGGCCACAACATTTGATGAAATTAAGCAGTTAATGATGTTGGAGCAGTTCTTTAAGAGTACGGGCGGTGATCTAACTTTGAACTTGAAGGAGAAAAACCCAAGAACTCTAGTCGAAGCAGCAGAAATGGCTGATCGACGGCTGTCGTTGATTCGGGGTTGCGGGTCCTCACAGAGGTACGATGTAAGTGCTAAGGACCGTTATCCTCCCCCTCCCCGTAACAATGACACATTTATACAGAAGAGCCATGAAACTAAAACTGAATCCAAACCTTACACCACACCGTATGTGAAAAGTCAGGGGCCTTTTACATCACAGTATAAGCCGAAACCGAAATTTATGTGTTTTAGTTGCCACCAGGAGGGTCATAAGGCAAATGAGTGCCCTAGTTGACCTCCTCCGGCAGCCGTGTCTTTTGCTCACGGCATTGGAGTGTTCAAGAGGACATCGGAGTTTGTTAGAGGCATTTCTTCCGAGGTAAATACACTGCCAGTGCAGAAGGATCCGGAAGGCTTATTCCCTGTCCGTGATGCCTTTAGTGACCACAGGGGACTCGGTTGTGTGGAGTGGGGGGGTAGAAGACATGAGGTGAGAATTTTGCGTGACACTGGGGCATCGCAAACACTGTTGAGACATTTCACTGGTAAACCTGTCAATACGGCGCGGGTGGTTGTGGTTCAGGGAGTTAATGCGACAAGGTCATACCCGCTTGTGAGAATGAAGGTGGAAGTTGATGGTGTGACTCGTGACCTGGATGTAGGAATTGTGGAGAAGTTACCTGTTGGGGGCGTCGACCTCCTTCTCGGCAACGACTTTGCGGGACCTACTTCTGAGGCTCCACCCTTGGTCGTTGCCGAGAAGCCGGCCGACGTGAGTAGGGAGGAGCAGGAGTGGGTTGAGAAGTGTCCGGTGCAGCCTATGGCGTGTGTTGTCACCGGAGATCCTGCATCCAGGGAGTCACATTCTGGTCAACAATCTTTAGATCAGCGGAGGAAGGGTACCGAGAAGGGGTTGGAAGTTGATGCGGTTGAGAGTTTAGTGTCAACGGACCTTCTCGGGGACTCATTATTAGGACCACATTTCGAGTCTGGAGAAGACCCATTAACTGTTCCTGAGAAGGCAGTGGATGGGCTTAAAAAGACGAAAGCGTTGAAGGAGGACAGTGATGCACAGTCGGGAGATGTAGCAACAAGGTACCCTGACGCGTACCCTATGAGAAATGGGTCGGCGAAGACGGTGGTCCGAAGCTTGCTAGTGTATTTTTCCCGGTATGGTTCACCCGCAGGGGATTCAGTCAGTCCAGGGACCCAACTTCACTTCTAGCCTCTTTGTTCAAGCAATGCCGCAGCATGAGATTGTTGGGGTTGTGTCATCTGCGTATCATCCGGAGAGCCAGGGTGTGTTATAGCGATGGCACTCAGCCTTGAAATCTGTGCTTCGTTGTTGTTGCTTTGAGAGTGGGAAGGATTGGGATCTTGGCCTGCCATGTGTTTTGTTTGCTGTGCGGAAGGTACCTGGGGAGAGTTTCGGATTCAGCCCTAATGAGCTCGTCTTTGGACACCGTGTCAGAGGGCCTCTCCATATGGTTGAAGAAGTATGGGAGGGCGCAGAAAAACCTTGTTCTATGCTCAAGTGTGTCCTCAACAGTCGAGAACGGATGTTGCGCAGTCTGGAGTTGGCTGGCCGTAATTTGACTAGCTCTCAGGCCCTCATGAAGGACAGGTACGACCTCAAGGTTGAACTCAGGGAGTTTCACGTGGGTCAGGAGGTGTTGATTCTACTGCCCCTTGTAGGTTACCCCTTATCCGCGAAGTACACTGGTCCTTATAGGATGGTGGAGGAGCTATCGGACCTGGTTTACTTGGTAGCCACTCCAGACAGACGGAAGCGCAATCAGTTATGTCATGTTAATCCCATGAAGGAGTATGGGAGGCACCCCCCTGAGCCTCTCACTGTGCCTGTGATGACGTTTAGCAGTCAAGGTGGAGAAGGAGAACGGGACAGTCAAGCTCAGGTGGAGGATAACTGGAAGGATAAGAAGTTCAAATGGGCGCCTGAGTGTGAGAAGGTGTTTAGAGAAGTAAAACACCTGTTGTGCACTCACCCGATCCTCAGGGCCCCTGACTTTAGCCTACCTTTCCAACTAGCAACGGAGGCTAGTGGTGTGGGGGCTGGTGCCGTCCTTGTGGAAAAGGACGATGATGGGCTGGAGTATCCTGTTAGTTTCTGCTCGGAGAAGTACAATTCGGCCCAGGGGAGCTGCTCTGTTGTCGAGGAGGAGCTGCTGGCGGTTGTACTTGCTCTGAGGCATTTCGAGGTCTGTGTTCCAGCCTATGGTCCGGTCGTTGTAGTTTACCCAGATCATCACCCTCTCAAGTTCTTGGACCAGTTTCACAATCGGAATATGAGGCTGACCAGGTGGTCACTAAGGTTATTGGTATATAACCTGGACATACGCCATATTGCCGGTTGTGACAACGTGGTTGCAGATGGTCGTTCAAGGGTATATGATCCTGGGTAGATTGACACACAGGTAGCCTCCTGCTTTAGTTTGAATAGTATTTTGCGCTTGGTGCTTGTTGGCTCGCTGTTGTAGCCCAGCGTATTGGGTCGTAAAGCAGGAGTTGAGCGTTTGGTATAGAAGAAAAACTAGGCTTGCCCCTATAGTGCAGTCGAAATAAACAAATTGTAAACATAAAAATCAAATAAAAACTTTCTTTGATAGTTGAATTTGTTCAGTATGTTATAGCAGTAATTCTGAGTTGCACTCCTCTCAGAATGCTGGGCTAGAGAAGCTCGCTCTTGAGGAGCATAACTACATATAATTTAACCTATTGTGTTGGGAGGGTTATAATTTTGAAAAATGTTTTGTTGAAGAACTGTGCCAGATATTTTACTGCCGCTGGGTGATGGGAAGTGGAGATATAGCATGGGTTCTAACCATCAGATTTTTGTGAGCCTTGGGGCCTCTGAGAAAAATCTTGGGGGGGTGTGACGTTAACCACTCCGTTAGAACCGCATGGCTTGTCCTACAGTGACTCGCTAGGATCGCCAGGGCAGTGGATGGGGCTACAGTTTATGTATTAGAGTGTGCTTTATTTCATATGAAAGCTCGTGTCATGGGCAGTCCAGAAAGGCTCTTTGTTTTCACCCATGTCAAGGCTTTATATATTTAATTGTAAAGTATGTTTTATCATTAACTAGTAATGATGGGATCTGGGAGAGAGAGAGAGAGAGTAGAACAGAGTGAGAGGGAGCGCGCAGTGTTTTTGTCCCGCTCGATGACGTCATGGCTGGCTGCCTCGTGGGGGTTGGTTGAGAGAGGTTCTTCCCATGCTGTTAGCTCTCTTGCTAGTGGTTAGAGGACTTGTAACCGCTTTTTTCCCACGCGGCTCGAGCTGGTGCGAGTATATATACAGTTCCTCGCCACTCTCTCCCTCAGATCTGGTTTCTAGAACGCATCCATCTTTTTCACTTGCTACCTGTCCCCTGCTCCGTACCTGAGAATCTTTTCCTCTGCCTACCTCTCTCTTTTTTCATATCTTTCACCACCTTGTTATTAATATTATACCCCCTCTGGTTAACTCTGCAAAATCAGCTTCATGCTGGCCAGTTGTATTGTGCGTTAAGGTCTGATATAACCCATGTATGTTAGTTGTTAAGATAAGTGGATCACGAAGCATTGGTTGGCATTCATATTGTTTAGTACTGCTTCCCTTAATTATTAGTGTTCTGCTGGATTAGATAATGCTAGACTAGGAGTCTGATATTATAAGGTATTGTTTCCTATGAGTGCTGGCTTTAGTTAAACGCTGCACGACATACCTGAGAACTGGAGTTGATTGAGTAAATTCTAGTCTGTGTGCCATTGAGAATAGAGCATGCACGAATGAGGGCTTTTTGCCTATACCATTCTGCACTGTTCTAGTCTCGATTGTTTGTCTTTGAGGTACGCCAGGAGAACGCTTAGTACTTCGGTATTAAGGTTTCTCAAGAGAGCTACCCTTCATTATAACGTAATATTTTTGACGCACAGACTTGAGATTTGCACTAGGCTATGCAGCATGCCATGCGCACAGGGGCGTAACTCCCGGGGGGGACAGGGGGGACATGTCCCCCCCAAAGTTTGAGTCAGCGGGGACACAGTATACTTTGTCCCCCCCCCCCCCCCCCCCAATAAAATACAAATATTATGATTAAATATCACGCTTCTACAAAGACTGTTAGAGCAAGGAAAATAGAGTTGTTACACCTTTGAAACTGACAAACTGTGTCCCCCAATAGATAATAAATATTATGATAAAATATTAATTATATCACCGTTATCACGCTTCTAAGTTCTAAAATATCAGAGCACGGAAAATAGAGTTGTTACCCCTTAAAAGTTAAAACTGTTCAGAAGTTTTCTTTTAACCTCTGAACAAAATGTATGTAGAGTTTGTAGGAACATAGTTAATCATTAATTATATTATAAAGTATCGTGAATATTTATTCATTATATATTTAATTACTATAATTATCTATGAAAATGAAAGATTAATTTATTTCTGCAATTTTTTTCGTTCTTGAATGCGGCATGCCAAACGTTTCATTGTTTACATAATACAAATGAGCAGTCTCCTTTCTGACTTTCTGACAAAACAAATATCCATAAACAGTGACCAAATAGACAAATAATGACAAGAAAATCAAATAGAATAGCAAGCGAACGCGAGAAGTGTGGGGCTTGCGGATATTTCGCTGTAGTTGACAAAAATAAGAGATGTGACGACTGCAAGGACATCGAGAACGGCGGTGGCGCTGCGGGGACCGGGACGCCATTGAGGAGTGACAACAACAACAATGGAGGAATGACCAGACGAGATTCGTGCGGCAAGTGTAACAACAATGTCAAGGGTTCTGTAAGGCTGTGGAATGCGAAAAATGTAAAGTATGGTATCATCTAGGGTGCACAAAAATAAGTGACAAGTTGTATGATGAGATTAACAGTGGGAGTGGAGAATGTTCGTGGTTCTGTGACGGATGTAAGAGGGTGGTGAAAGACATGATAGCCGAGATGGAAAGGCTAAAGGATGAAAATAATAAAATGAGAACGGAGATGAGTAGGATAAAGGAACAGAATGTAATGTTAGGAAGGAGGATGATGGACATGGAGAAAAAGTGGGATGAGAAGGAAGATGTTGTAGAATCTACTGTAGAGAAGGTCATGAAGAAAATAGAAGAAAAACAAGAGGGAGAGCGGCGTAGAAATAATTTAGTGGTGTATAACATATCTGAGTCAGAAAAAACAGATGGGAAGGAGAGGGAAACTGATGACAAAAAGAGCTGTGATGTGCTGTTTAAGGAATATTTAGAAGTGAAGGAATATAAAATGATGAAAGTAATTAGGTTAGGAAAGAAATTTGACGGTAGGGTTAGGCCAATGTTGGTAACATTTGAGAAAGAGGGGATGGAGTGGGCTATGCTCAGTAATGCCAAAAGACTTAGAAATAGGGAAGAACTTGGAGCAAAGAAGATAGGAATATCACCAGATCTAACAAAGGAAGAAAGGTTGAAAAATAAGGAATTAGTGGTAGAACTTAAAGCCAAACGGCAGATGGGAGGAAGGTGGATAATTCGAAAGAACGAGGTGATAAGAGTTACAGAAGATGGCAGACCCAGATTTGAATACAATATCGGTAACCCTAGTCCTAGGCCAAGGCAGGAGGTCCCTAAGAGGAAGGAGGAGGAGGAGGAACCTATGCCAGAACTTGAATCGGAGGATGAGGAAGAGCAAGATAACAAAGACTGAAAAAAGACGAAGGGAAGTGAGTATTTAGTATTTAAATTAATAAATGTACAAGGATTGACTAAAGCAAAATATGAAGAATTAAAGGGTTTAGTTACCTATAATAATAATAATAAACATATTTTTCTTTGTCTAACTGAGACACAATTTAAAATACGAAACATTTTGGTGGATGGATTTGAAGTAATTGAAAGTATGAGGAATATTAATGATAGGAAGGGTGGTGGTTTAATGTTACTCTTTGAAACAACAGATAAAGTAAGTTTAAGCAAGGTAGAGTGTAAAAATAAAGATTTACTTTATGTAAAAGGATCTATACATGGGAAATGTGTACACTTGTTCTTGTTATACTTTTCTGTAAATGATAAGGTAAGGAATGATGAAATGAAGAAGGAGATAGAGAGACATTTAGACCAAATGGAAGATGAAAGAGTTATAATATTAGGTGACATGAATGCCCATGTAGGGTTCAAAGGTAAACAAAAACTAAATTATAATGGACACATTATACTAGATTTGATGGATAAATTTAAATTAAATATGTTAAATGATGACCAGGAGTGTAATGGGGAGATAACATGGCGAAGAAACGAACAATCTAGCGTAATAGATTATGTTTTAATTTCAGATAAAATGTATGAAGATTTTAAAAGTATGAAAATAGATGAAAAGCAAGACGTTTATGATCTGTCAGACCACAACCTTATTGAGGTATATTTTGAGTGGAATAATTCAAATAGTAAATCCTTTAAAGGGAAGAAATGGGAAACAAAAGAATACTATAAAATAAACGAGGAGACCATAGTCAAATTTATTAGGGAGCTAGAAAATAGAATAACGAGAGAAGAGAGTAACGATATAAGAGTCTTCAATAGAGTAATGAAGGAGACAGCTGATGATATACTTAAAACTACCTATAGGAGGAGATTAGGAAGAGACAAAATAAAACAAGAGGCACCATGGATGAATGACAGTATTAGAAAAGGTATAAAAAAGAGGAGATATTATAATAGATTAAGAAGAAATGCTAAAAATAGAGAGGAAGAGGAGAGAAGTAACATACTTTTCTTGGAACAAAAAAGTAAAGTACAGAAAGAGATCAGGGAAGCCATTTATATACATGAGAGGAAAAAGACTAGAGAGATAATAGAGGGAGGAGATGCGAGTAAAAAGATGTGGAAATATATAAATAAACTAAGAAACAAAAGTCAAAACGAAATAAAAGAATTAAAACTTTATAACGATGAAGGAGAAGTATTGTCAGATAAAAGGGCTGTAGAGGAATTAAATATGTTTTGGAGTGGTATATATACAATGCATGACAATAACATCGAGGAAGTTTGGAATGAGGATATAAATAGGGAATATAGAGAATTAAAAGAGAAAGAAATGGAGGACAGGCAAGAAGGTAAATTATTTAAAATAGGGATGAATGTAAATGATGAACACAATTATAACATACAATCAGTCACAGTTAAAGAGGAGTTACGGGAACACATGGAAATGGCTTTAAGAGTTAATAAAAACATAAACTACATGGAGAAACCAAACATTACAGTGGGAGAATTAAAGGAAAATATAAAGAAATTAAAGAATAGAAAAGCAGCAGGCCTTGATGCAATGAAACCTGAGTTATATAAAGCATTGCCACAAAGTGATAAGTGCTTAGAAAAACTTGCAATGTGCTTTAATAATATTATGGACACAAATGTAATTCCAGAAGAGTGGAAGAAGTCAAAAACTGTTATGTTACCAAAAGTAAATAAACCAAAGGTAAATGAATTGAGGCCAATTGCTCTGACAGACATATCATATAAACTTTTCATGACGACAGCAATTAAAAATAAAATAGAAGAACACATTAGGGAGAATGGAGAGGTAAGGGAGACACAGAGTGGGTTTACAAATAAGGGTAGAATCGAAAATAATCTTTTTATATTGAAATACTGTATAGATAAAATATTTAAACAAAAGAGGTCACTCATAGTAATCTCAATAGACTTTAAAAAGGCCTATGACTCAATCAGAAGGGAGAAACTGATAAAAGTATTAAAAGATTACAATATAAATTCAAATGTTATAGACATAGTAAGTAACATATATAAAGAAGATAGTACAATTATAAATAAGGGGCAAGTAAATGAGACGGAGATTAAGGTAACAAGCGGCATCAGACAAGGCTGTACGGGGTCCACAACATTATTTAAATTAATAACTTATGAGATAATTTAACAGTTAGAAAATAAAAGAGGGTTTGTAGATGAGTGTTTCAAAATAAATTCATTGTTTTATGCCGATGACGGGCTACTCTTGGCTCATACAATCCAGGAAGCAGAAAGAGTAATAGATAAATTAATAGAGATAGGGGGAGAGTGTGGCTTAAGTATAAATAAAGACAAAAGTAAAATCCTAATATTTAATATGAAAAACAAACCAAACAACATACGAGAAATAGAAGTGGTAAAACAAATTAAATATCTAGGAATACAAATTAATGATAATAAAAAATGTTTTAAAACCCAGAAAATAGAAGCTTTGGATAAAGCAAATAGAATGGCTAACCTTACATACCCGGTAATATCACAAAGTTGTAATAAGATACTTATTGGAAAAACATATTGGAAAAGTATTGTGATACCAGCAGTCCTGTATGGCTCGAATGTTATAGGTTTTTCAAAAACAGAAATAAATAAATTACAAAATATAGAGAATAGGGTTTTTAGACACATATTAGGGGCACCCAGATATGCCCAAAAGGTAACCTTAAGGGGTGAAATAGGAGCCTCATCAATGGAGGCAAGAATTATGGAAGGTAACATAAAATATCTTAAATATTTAGTAGGAGAGGAAAGTAATGACTTGCTAAGAAGAATCACAGAGGAAAAACTTAGAAATAGTAAAGATCCCTGGACTGCAGAAATTAGAAAGTATGTAGGGAATTTGAAGTTGGGAGAAACAAATTTAGCAAATATTAAGAAGGGCGACATTAGAAAAAGAGTTCTGGACTGGGATTCGGGAAGATGGCGAGAGGAGTTGGCAGAGAAGAGTAGCCTAGAAGTGTATAGGAGTTATAAAAAGGAGATTAAGAGCGAGGAAGATATTTATGACAACACACAGGCATCTATAATATTTTACAGATGTAGGACAAATAACTTAAATCTAAAAGATAGAAATAGGCATGTGGGAGGAGAGACACAATGCGATATGTGTAAGGAAGGAACGGAAGACCTAAAACATTTTCTACTACACTGTTCATTTTATAAAGCATGCAGAATAAAAGATCCAGGGTTCCAACAGCCTTATATTGAAAATGAAAACCAAGTCATCGGACATCTTTTATTTAACAAAGAAATAAGCGATAGAGTGAAACAGACAATCTATCAAATGTGGAGAGTACGAGAGAAAAAATTGAAAGAACTGAAATAAGAAGACTGAAGGAAGACGAGAGAAGAAACAAGACTGAAGAGAGAAGAAAGAAGATTTCAGAAAAAGGGATGAAAAATGAGATATATTTATTTTTAGACAATTGAGCACGTCACAAAAAGTCACAAAAAGAAAAATAACAAAAACTCTTAGGGAAGTGCCGACGTTAAGGCTAAACTTCCCGAATTCCAACTGAACTGAACTGAACTCCTCAGCAAAAGACAGAAGGGTGTGAATAGGCCTAGTTATTTTTATTATTACTATTTTAGGGTTTTGTGTGCAATGTACTCTGGATGTGGCTCCTCTGATTACTGCACAGGCATTATATAAGCAGGAATGTGGCATTTTGTAGTAGTTTGATGCATTGTAAGGAAGTTAGGGGACTGAAAATTTACCTCAAAACTACAGTTGGGCAAAGTTAAAGAAGTGAAGATTTTAAAGTAAACGAATACATAC